>DWGR01001475.1:0-16073 GCA_018247715.1 Heliconius burneyi | reverse complement strand
ATATTTTAACCAGATTAATCGCGTATATTTAGAATTATACATTTTTGGAAACCCGACGTTTCGAATACTTTGCAGTAGTCCGTGGTCATGGGTAAAGACCCGTCGAGTCTGTATAATCATAAATATAAACGATTAATCCGGTTACGCACGATCAGACGAGACAAATCTTTTCTCATACACAATAAGACGTGACGATGAACATGGCGATTTAACACACAATATCTCATTCTAATATTAATTAAATCTGCGATGTACACACATCACCAACACACATTATGCATTAAGTTAAATAATGAATGTAATTTTGAACATTCTGGGATACGAATGCTAATGCAAATATCTGCTATCGACATTGGCGAATGCGAATGTAAATACGGATATTCAGTTTCTGTTCAAATTTGTTTTTAATGATACTTGGTCTGTTTCTTTAGTTATAATATACAAACTAAATTTAGGTAAAAATTTAAAAAATAACATCTATAAATATTAATATTTCTTTAATAATTTACAGATCAAAAAACATTAGAGGAATACTCTTAACAATAATAGGAGTATTTAATACTGGTGGTTCTGTATTGATGTATTGCGGTGGATTGCTTTCGTCATATACGGCAGCTACTTCTGTAGGATTAGTAGTCGCTGTAGCATTTACGTTTTGTATATTTTTTATACCTGAATCTCCTATGTATTTTGTCTTAAAAGGTATGCTTACATTTTATGTTTTTATTTAGTTGAGGTAATAAAATATTATATTTTCATATTCCTGTTCTGGAAATGAACACCCAAGTTTTGACACTGCTTTAGTAACAAAATTTTTGACTTTTTTAGGTGACGATTCTTCCCTAAAACAGGTTTTAGAAGAACTTGGAAGATCTGATGACTTAGAAGAGTTAATGTTGTCTAAAAAAGAATATGAAAATTCGACATCTAAAAAAGATTGGCTAGAACTGTTTACGGATAGTAGTAACCGAAGATCATTACTTATACTTATTTTAGCTAACATATTTCTTCAGTGCAGTGGAATTATCAGCATAGTATTATTTTCTGGAATAATAATTAGTAAGGCCGGAATATCACTTGATCCGAGCATAGCTATGATTATAATTTTACTCTGCCAGTTGGGGGGTAGTATGTTAGTGCCATTGTTTATTGAAAAATGTGGAAGACGAGTCTTGATGATAGTGTCGTGTATCCTTTGCTCTTTGTGTATGGTAAATATTTTTACTTATTTGTCAATCTCTCTCGTGTTTTTCACTTTTTGCCCATTTTATAAGATATTCCCATGTTTTTTTTGTCTACTAGAGGGAGAATATGAAAATACTTCTATATAATCAGTTTTCTCTAGTGGGGATACCCATTATACATATAATTCTACCTATTTCAAAACTTCATCTTTTCATTTAGGTTAATAAATTATATATACACAATAAAATAAATATTTTTATTTTCAGCTAATTTTAGGATTCTACTTTTATTTAGACACTAACGAATATCCGGGAATCAAAAGTGTAAAATGGTTACCACTTGCAGTGCTTATTACATTTTTCTTCTCCTTTGATATAGGTAAGCTGAAAGATTTTATTAATACAACAATTTTAAATTATATTGAATATTTTAAGTATGCCGTTCTTTTATTTATGGTAAGTTATATTTGGTGACTTAATGCATTTCTGTTTTCTACAAGATACAATGATACTGTAAGCTTACGTTACTTCACAAAAATTACCAGATTTTATATTTACTACACAGCGTGATACTCTTTGCCGCATAACAGGGCTTACCCTAAGGCTCTAATTTCCATTTTCCGTCCAATTGAGACATTGCGTATTGTGTGTCGGACTCAATATTACGCTTGTCTACCAGAGGATATTATAATAATTTAAAATCATTCCTCATTTGAGGGTCGGATTCCCCACAACCATCAATCACTTAGACGCTGCTCCACTGCTCGCGACAGCTGCAAATACTTAAGATCTCTCTCAATTTATGATATCTTAAATCCTTTTTTCTTTATTTTTAGGTCTAGGCATAATTCCAAGTACGTTGATAGGCGAAATGTTTAAAACTAATGTAAGGAGCAAAGGTTCTGCAGTGGCCATTACGAGTTCTTGGATAAGTGGGTTTATCGTATCAACTACTTTTGGGACGTTGATGAATGTTGTTGGTGCTTACACATTATTTTGGTTCTTTTCGTGTTCATCAGCCTTTGCGTTTATTTTTACATTATTATTTATACCAGAAACTAAAGGGAAAAGTTTGTTAGAGATACAAAAGAGTTAGATGGACGTCACTTAAGCTATTACACCACAATACTTCTAATGCATTGAGGCCGTCGTGGCCCAGGGGCACAAGGGTGTGACTGTAACGCGACGGTTGTAGGTTCGATCCCCATTTGAGGAACTGAAACATTTATTTAAATTTATATTTGCCATTTGAAGAAATGGATATATCTCAAAACCAGAGAGAAGGTTCTGGCTTACAGCGACTACATCCAGTGCATTAGATGTAATGTTGTGTATTTTCTTTTAACTCTTCACATATTTAAAAATAACAATTTTTGTTAGTTCTCTTAAAATTAATAAAGATTTCTCTTAGCTAATATTCACCTTAAGCACTTTAATGTTTTAAATATAATATTTATATTGCCAATTTATATTGCCAGAACGCGATCAGAAGGCGGTATTGGTGATCAAATTGTTAGGAAAATTATATGCGAGTGTTTGTATTTTTTATTTATAAGAATAAAATAAATGTATCCATCTTGTAAATTACCAAAGAGCTTGACAGAGTAATATAGTAAAGTATTTAAGAAATATTAATTAGATTTTATTACTTCAATATAACTAATGTATTATCAATTTACATTTGGAAGTAAGATCAACGTAAAGAACAATATTTTCAGAAATCTGAGAATCACACTGATATCTGTATAGTCATATAATAAGTACCTACATAATAAAATGATAATTAAATCTTTTATTTTTTCATTTTCTAATTTCGTTAAAAAATTGAAGATCACTCATGTAGGAAACTTGCAGTTCGCCTAAGTATATATATATGTTTAATAGCTCTATAATAAAGAATTTTCTTCTATTGTAGATCCATGCACTCATTTATGTATAGTGTTTTAGACACTGGTTGCTTTAAATTTAAAAAATATTAATGTTAAATAGCTTCCTTCAATTATTTATGGTTTTGTTCTCTTATATTTGTCAATTTACAATCCTATTCTTATAATAAAATCACAAAACGTAAGACCATATGATCTGACATACCATTCCTGGTTGCCACGCAAATAAATCACTGACGAAACCCTTCATTTTGTGGAGCATTTCTTTTATAGGGTGTGTCCACCACCAGTACCAGTAACCATAAATCTTAATTTCCATCTACAATTAAGGCTAGTTGTGGCGCAGAGGCACCTACAAAGTGTAACTGTAAATGCGCCTGGTCGCGGGTTCTATTCTCAATCGAGGAATTGAAATATTACTACACGCAATGCCTCCAGAATTCGGAGGAAAGTGGAGAATGGAGTGCTTAACACTTGTTACCTACCATGTTGAGTGCGGTGTACCATAACTGATATAATACTTTATTTTTATTGAAAACAACACAGAAAAATTGTTTCTTTGAGGGTCGGTTCATAGAAGATTTACTGTCTTTGATACATTAATTTCTTGTGAAAATAAACATCTATCACTAAATAAGAGTGATCAGACTAATTAAAAAAGGATTATACTTTATTAAAAAGACAGAGTAAAATCTCTTGCATGGAATCATAATTGGGACCCACAATTACTTATTAATAATATTAATTTTATTAAAAATAGGTTTAACGATAATATAAACTACATACAAAAATTTAAAATTTATTTATTTACATGACGTCGTTTTTATTATATTACCGTAAGGATATATGTAAGCAGATCTACTTATAAAAGAAGCCTAGCAGTAAGATATTTATGATGAAGTTGAATAGACGTCTTTACATCAATACATTTTGTAACGTACAAATCTTTATATTTCTTAAAATATCAGGAGTTTACAGAGAAGTGTATGTGTAAGTACTTATTTGCATAAAATAACTATCTACATACCAACCGTGTTAATAAATGGAAGTACAATTTGGAGTTGTGGCCTTTTTTTATGGTATAAGGACAAGGCAAACGAGCGTTCGGGTCACCTGAAGGTAAGTGATCACCGCCGCCCATGACCCCGTGCAACACCAGAGGAGCTACAGGTGCGTTGCCGGCCTTTAAGGTGGAGGTAGACGCGCTTTTTGAAAATACCCATATCATATCGACCTGGAAACACTGCCGCGGGTAGGCCATTCCACAGTTCCGTGGCGCGTGGAAGGAAATTTCTACGAAACCGCACAGTAGTAGAGTGCCACGTATCCAGATGGTGTGGATATGCCTACATCATTTTAGTCCCATTTAATTCGATCGCCTATATTGCATTCGTTAATATACATAGTTACAGGTTCTTTCACTCTGTTATCCAATTTAAGTCATCTAGACCTTAATGATTGGCATAGATGGGATTTGTGGAATAATTTATTACAACCAACTTAAGCAAAATATAATAACCTCATCATACACATTTATATATAATTAGTAGTAATTTAAAAAATTAAAAGCACGAATGTAATGGGCACAAATGATATATTTACTAGTGTGCAGTCCAAAGTTTTATCAGCCATCTCCCGATTTCATGACCAGCTCGATAGTACCATTGCCAAGTTTCCTGAAGATACAACAATTAGACGTGCGTGTAATTCAGATTGTTATATAAATATTTTCTTTTATTAAGTTTAGGAAATAGATTCTATGATTTTTTCGAAAGTTCTGTTTATCTTATCATAGATAATAGAAGTATCTGTGACCTTATATATAAATGAGATGTTTCAATACTGCAGTATAAATATTTCATTTAAGTGACTTAAGTAATTTAAAGTGAGTCTATGATTTAAATTTTATTTATAATAGAGTTTATATAATTTACATTCATTTATTAAAGAGGCTGTTGTGTCGCATAGGCAGAAAGCTATGACTATAACGCGAAGGTTGTGAGTTCGATCTGTACTCGGGGAAATAAATTATTATTTATTACATTTCTTCGTTCTGGCACCAAGACCAAACTCAGCGTTGAAGTCCGCCACTCCAGAAGTGTGGAACGGAGTGCCTTAACACTAAGTTTCCTTTGTCTACTAATTTGTGGTTAGACACGTCGTTTCGTCTAGTCACAGCGTCTCAACTCTTTCCACTTCCTTGACTGTAGGTGTTAAAAATATATAAGTAAGTTAAAGAAACAAGCTTATTCCAAGAGAAAAAATAATTCCAATCACGATACTTGAATATTGATTGATAGACTTTTTTATAGGAAAGCTTAATCGAGCTTTACTCGTTAAAAATACTGTAGTCGGATTTCTTTATAATACATTGTTTATACAAATCGATACTTAACCCACCACAAAGCCGGAGGAATTATTTTTTTTGGCGCGAAAATTTTGTAGGTTCAAAAACCTCAAAAAGGAAAAAAACAAAACTTTATTGGTTAACCTTGTAATAATTATGTTGTATGAATCGAACTACAATCGTGTAATTGTGGCTTGTTTCATTCAAAATGAGTGCATCTGCAAATTTAACTTTGTCAACTTTCATTGACTGTACTTTCCATTGATAAACAATCCTAAAATCGCCACGGAACCCTCGGTGTCCAAGGTCGACTTGTATAATATTGTTTTTTTAAAGTTTATATTCTCATTTTTTTACTGATACATTGCATATGGGATATATTTGAGGTTCGATTTTGAGGTGACGTAAAATATTTTATGATTAAAAATTATTAATTGACCATAATTTGAAAGAAGAACCCAAATGAAGTTTCAGCGGTTCTTTGATACACCATCATAATTTTTTTATCAAAATTAGAAAAACAACAGTTATTCCAGAATAATTAATAGTTTAAAGTTAAATTATACCTATTTTAAAGTTTACTCTAATAATATTTAGTTACAATATTTTTTTCACTCTGTTTCTATTAAGACGCGTCCTTTCCGTGGTGAATTCGGCGGAAACTGGTTTCCGCTGAATTGTCTAGGCACTGATTTATCACAAACAAATACAGACTTATTATAAGTACAAGTATAGATATGGATTGCTTTATATTTGCAGGCAAACTCATGCCTGTCCTGTCCTGTCCTTCCAAATGCGATTTTGACGAAACAAACTTAAGATTAACATCTTACTCAGTCAACTCAGTTGAGTTAAAACAAACCAATATAGACAGATAGACAAATAAGAAATAAAAAAAATTGCTTCTTATTATTCTTTTTAAGTGTCCCCTCTATCCATTTCAGTCAAAAATATTAAATGTACAGACAAAATATTTTTACTGATTTATTATATATATAGATTTAATTGCCCCGAGGGAGAATCACAACCATTGCGCCTATAGTCTCATGCCTAATACATAAACAAATTAATTTTAATTTAATCCGTAACGCATATATCTTATGATTTCAGGAATAAACAGAGTGCCTTAAAATCACTTCATGATGTTAATGAAAATAAGTGGAGAGCAACGACAATTTCTTATATCAATATGTTGTAAGTAATTTTTCGTAATATACTAGAACATATCTTTTATGTATTTTTTGCTAGTAGATAAACTGTGACAATCTATATAAATTTTAATATGCTTATATTAATTATATGTATAAATCTTCAATGTTCTGCCGTCCTGTTATTTTTACCAGCTCGGGTTGGCGGAGGGTACATGGGAACCTAGTGTTAAGACATTTCGTTCACATTAAGAAATTTCCGTCCCCAATTTTCAAAATGGCGTGATTAGTGGCAGAAATCACCGCCATGCTGTACCTGCCAATTACATAATTCCAACGAGTGGGAATCGAACTCAGAACTGTCGCACCCTTATGCTACTAACTCGACATCCTCTTTGTGATATTTTTGATTTATACAATGTAAAGATGAAAAAAGATTAGTTTTATTATATTATGGTTATATGAAATCCTATTTTTATTATGTTAAGTTAGGTTTTTTTCTTTATTTAAATATTTTTATGTCTACTCACTCTTCGTCAATATCTGTTGTGAATGTTTCGAATTTTAGCATGTTGCTCATAATTAATAATATATTTATATGAATGATTTTCTTAATTCAATAAATTACATTCTAAAAACATATAGAGATGCGCTCGCTTTCTTGGATGAAATATAGATACCAAAGATACTCATCTTGTCAGATGTTTTTGTCAGCACCACTTTAAATAAAATCACAGTTTTAACTATGTATATTTTATAAAGTTAATTAATTTACAATTAATTTTATTTCTTTTCACAAAAATGAAAGTTTTTTTTAAATAAATATTTTACTTCCTCGAGTGCGGATCAAACCTACAACCGTCGCGTTACAGTCACTCCTTTATACCGCTGCGCCACGACGGCCAGAGGCCGTCGTATTTGTCAAATTTAAATATAGGCAATTCAGCTTGTATGTGCCCAAAATTAACAAACAATTACCATTTACATTGGACTGTTAAGTCGTATTCCATACTGGAACATACTGAAAACAGTATCTATTACCCTCACCACCTGGGTTCCTATGAGTATGGGAAAGTATAGAAATATCTACCACCAGATAACTACAATATTGGGCTTATCGAGGAGCGGAAAATTAATCTTTAAATTCTCCAATGTACGAGTATTTATAGTTCCCCTAGTGGTAAATGTTAAATAATGGTTGATAATTACTTAAAATTAAGGTGACCAGTTGGCTTGCTTGCCTGGTCTTAATTTATAAAAAATAATCACTCTACGCTCCAAATCATTGGAAAGACATTATAAATTCGTAAAATTTAAATTTGTAACTATCACGTGCATTTAGGACTGAAGTAAGATGGGATTATGCATAATTTTACAACATGCTATATAAGACACGTCATATATTACTAGCTAAGCTTGATATCTTTGTCAATAAAGAAAGTCAACAATATCTCAAATACTACAATAATAAATATAAATCTCGTTTTATCATCTTAACGTGGTTCTGTCATATTGTTTCAGTATATTATTGTAAAATAATATATAAATAATAATATGGAATGTTTTATTGTGTCATATGGTGTAACATCGACGCATTTGTACTTTATGGAAAACTGTAGCATATGCATTCAAAATTTATAATTAGTCAAATAAAATGTTTCTTTAAGTAGGAAGTTACATTGCCATACTATTTGCCTTTTTTTACAAAAAAGTGCAATTACGTCATTGTAACACCAAGAGTGATATGTATTTCCAAAGAAAATGATAAAGCCATATTGTATTATCTTTTTTACCATTTTTAATCTTTTTTTTTGTTTCTTAAGTGTTTGCCACTTATGAGAATGCACATAACATAAGTCGAATAAAGTAATATATAACTAAAATGATGATTTTCTTAAATTTCACATCTTTCAATTCTGGCAGTAAATAACGTACAGTAACATACAGTAACGTATGTAGTAACTAGATTAAAGAAGGTTTAACATAGGTTAAAGAATTGATATCATTTGCCAGTTGTGGTGAGACAAAGTGCGTAGTCAAGTTCCGCCATTTCTCACAGGGAGTTTCAAATTAGTAAAATTTTCACTGGTCGCAGTGCTATGCGAAAAAAACTAGAAGCTACATTATTACTAAATATTTTCCAGGTTACATTGGGCAGTCAATGAGTGGTTTTACTATAAGTTGGACGGGGCCCATGCTGCCAAAATTTCAAGATCCAAGCCAATCGCCTCTATCAATAGAGTTATCTGACTCCCAGCTCTCACTTATTGCTTCATTTATGTATCTAGGATGTATACCTGGTAAGATAAAAAAACAGTTTTACGCTGTATCCCGTACACAGCAGGCTAGACAGAGGGACCCTAGTATTAAGACACTCCGTTCCCCACAAAAAAATGTAATATTTAGTATTTTTTATTGTTCTGATGATCATTGCTTCTGTCTTCTGTCTTATAAAGGGATTTCTATTAAGGACATAATAATTTTGTATCTTTATATAAACGCACCCTTAAATTTTTTTAATAAACTGTCAATGAAAAACGTTAGGTAAAGTGAACATTTTCATTAAAGTAAAGTTCACGAACTAGCGACATTTAGAAGTGATTAAAAATTACTACCGAAATTCTGAGTTGGTGGTCGCAACTGTAAGAGCACTTACTCCAATTTTCGGCCGTAGCTCACTTCTGGCTCAATAGCTTTGTAATAAGCAAAATATGCGTTATTGATCAGCAACAAACCCACATTTGCTTCTTGAGACATTATTGCATCCGCAAAAAAATACTGTTTGGTGCGGTTTTCATGCCGGAGGTGTGATTGGGCCGTATTTTTTCGTGGATGAAAACGACCGTCATGTTACCGTCAATGGAGAGCGCTATCGTGCTATGTTGGAAGATTATTTGTGGCCAGAATTGGATGGACTTGACATCAACGATATGTGGTTTCAACAAGACGGTGCGATTAGCCGCGGAGAGCTAAATTGAGCTAAATTTTTATGTCCTTAATGGAAAACCCGATATTAATGATCTTTATAGTATTCACAAAATGGATATGTTATATTAATATTAAAGAGTTAAAATTCATTTACATATTGTTATGTTTCAGCTCCATATCTAATGGGATGGCTGTCCAACGTGATAGGGAGAAAGTTGTGTTTAATAATAGGAGGATTTATAACATCAATATCATATCTTATTTTAATGTTTGCAAAAAACTTAGCTACTGTATATTTTTGCAGAGTCGCATGTAGTTTTGCAGTAGCCAGCGTTGTAGTCACTAATTTGGTGTATATAGGAGAAATTGCGTTGGTATATTTTTATTTTTTATGTATCAGGAAAAAATATTACAAATAGACTAAATACAATAAAAAAAATTGGCTATTTTAAAAGTGAGGACTTTAGATAATTTTCAGGCTCTATTTGACTTGTTGTGATAGTGTACGTAAAATTTTACAAGCTCAATATGACCTACATACATCCCAGTGTCCGATTGAGCTAAACTTTAGATTATGATTTCAGTCTTGATGACAATGAAATTTCATATAATTAATCTTAAATGGCCGCTGCAGAAAAATGGCTTAATTTTTAAATTACATTAGTCCATAAGAATAAATGTAGAAAGCTCTTTAAAAAGATTTTTATATTTTTATATTATTATTTTATTTTGAACACTGTAAATAATATTCCAAGTATAATGAAATTTAATTAACATTGACCTACGTAAGCAGTATATTATTGAATAGCAGGTTTGGCAATGGGAATCGAATGTCGAGTCACTCCGTCCTACATTTCAATTTCATCTCGCTCGTGAAACAAGAAGCGTGCTTACTCTAACTAGAGCGAAAAAATTAAACTAAATTTAATATAATTATCGTTTTTAAGTCCTATATAAAGATAAAACTATAATTTGTAGGTCAAAAAACATAAGAGGTGTACTTTTAGGAACTTTAGGAGTATTTAACACAGCTGGATCCTTGCTGGTATATGCTGGTGGAATGTTATCTTACAAAGGTGCAACGTCCATAGGTTTGGCTGGAGGTTTAATGTGTACTTTTTGTGCCTTTTTCATACCAGAATCTCCTATATTCTTTGTATTAAAAAGTGAGTGTATGATTTTTTTTGTATATCCGATAATAGTAAATATTATAAGAGAAATTATAATATTATGATCTTAATATAATATTTTTTATTATTGTAATATTGTTGTGGATTCGATTTCCACTCACGAGAATCAAATATTTAGTATTCTCATTTCCTCGCTCTAGTAACGAGGTAGGGCGCGGCCTTGAGTTCCGACAAAAGGCGGTGCTTCGAGGATTCGGCGCAAGGTGGAGAATAGAATTAATTTTAATGGAGAATAGAGTGTCTTAAAACTAGATTCCCAGCTATGGGAGATCCTTATAATACACTAGGACACTCTTCTTCAATCCCACAAAGCTTCTGTTTTAATTCAATTGAAGTATTGATTTATTATATATCACATCCTCACATTAATAAACAATTATACATAGAAATACTAAAACAGATCTTTTTGAGTATAAAAAAACCGCTTTAGTGATTTTCTCGCAAGGTACGATCACTTCGTGTACTGTGGGACAGTGACGAAGTATGTTTTACGAGAACTTTATTTTTCTACTTTGTTTTAGAATAAAAGAACGATAGTTAAGAAATTTGTTATATACGTATTTGATACTTACTCTTTATTTTATCTTAGGCGCATCAAATATTTTGAAACATTCGGCATTATTCAGTAGACTTTCGAATTGGTCATTGTTGCACTATAACTGTCTTTATACTTTCTAAGACGTTACCAGTATTGGGTTTAAACCTTGTTACTTTCCTCTTAATTTGTGGCATTTATAACCACTAAAATAATAATTGGCACAGTCCCAAGGACCAAAAATATAAATATTTAGTTTGAGTAATTCATAAAAAATAGCAAAATAAGTAAATACACATAAAATAACAACTAAGTAACAAATATCGATAGATTTGTATCGTGTATTTATAAAGTAGTTGCCCACGTGGTCTGCTTTATGCATGCGATAACTCTAATAGGCTGGAAATTGTGATATAATACCGAAAAGAGAGAGAGAGATAGAGAGTTCCTTTAGCTTCAATCATGTCACGTTGGTTAATATTAACATTTTTCAATGTTCGATGCTTGAAACACTTTGCAGTAGTCCGTGATCACTGATACTGCAGTGTTTGTACGTTTCAAAATTATTTAGAAGACAGAACAATTTTGGAAAACTTAATATACACGATAAATCCGGTTTAAGTATTTCATTTAAAATATGTAGAAATGGTGAAAACTAAGAATCCTATATATAGGATATAGTTAGAATATTTTTGAATAATTTTTAGACGATGACACTTCATTGAAGAAAGTTTTAAAAGAACTAGACAGATCTGAAGATATAGAAGAATTGATTGCATCAAGAAAAGGATACGAAAATTCTACAAGTACCAAAGACTGGAAAGATTTATTTACAGACAGAAGTAACAGAAGAGCTTTAATAGTGCTTATTTGTGCGAACATCTTTTTACAGTGTAGTGGCATCGTTACAATTGTACTATTCTCTGGAAGAATATTTGAAATGGCTGGTTCATCTATAGATCCTAATCTATCAATGATTGTTATATTATGCTGCCAGTTGTCTGGCAGTATGTTGGTACCCTTTATCATCGAAAAATGTGGAAGAAAGCGTCTGATGATGATATCATGTATATTTTGCTCATTGAGTATGGTAAGTTTCTGTGTATGTGTGTGTGTGTGTGTGTGTGTGTGTGTGTGTTTGTTTATGATTCTTGTTAATTTCTAAATTATTTTGTTTTTTGGGAAATGTTTGAAAGAGATACTAAGCATCCTTGTTTGTGGGCTTAATTCCTACTACAAATAATTTTTATGATTATAAAGTTTACAAGGTTCAGCGTTGAGTTTCACCACCTTATGAATGGTATTATTATCGAACGTTGAAATATTTTAACATGAGTTAGGATCTCAGCTTACTTAGCTTACGCTCTATCCTGCACACAGCAGGGTAGGCAGAGGAAACCTAATGTTAAGACACTCCGTTGCCCATCGAACAGTTGCGATCGAACTCTCAACCAGACGGTTTTACAGTCACACGTCGTCCTCATGTGCTACTTCGCTTCGTGTCTACTCCTCGTGACATACATAAAAAAAAATTATTAAAGATTATAATATCAGCATACATATCTAAACAACAACATTTTTCTTGACTTTTCAGTTTATATTGGGTCTATACTTCTATTTGGACTTTATAGAACACCTTGGAGTTAACAATATTAAATGGTTACCACTTGTTATTCTTATTGTATTTTTCTTCGCTTTTGATATAGGTGAGTAGAATTTCATAAATATAGCTTAAGCGGGTAGGTATTATGTATCGTAGATTATCTCTATTACATTACAGGAGTTACGCCATACAAAAACAAAGGATATACAGATTGCAGAGTAGTAGATATAATACTAATATTAAGACGCTCTTTACGCACCTCCAAAGTTTCTTAGAGATTGCTTTTATAGTGGCAAAATTCAAAACTGCATATTGCAAAAATATTAATAATACACATCCGAATGTGATTTGAAATCTCTTTGTGCAAGTTATATACAACTTAGTATCTAAAATAATATTCGCATACGATAACTAGTTCATTGTTAAATTAAGCTATTTTATTAGACGAGGCCAGTCAGACCACAAAGTGTGACTGTAAAACCGACTGGTTTACAGTCTACAACCGACTGGTGGGTTCAATCCCCATTCGTAGAGATGAAATATTTATTTAAATTTATCCTTCCGTTTCTTCGCTCTGGATTAGAGGCAAAAACACGGAATTGAGTTTTGCCACTCAACACGCAATGCCCCCAGAATTCGGTGCTAAATGGGAAACGGAGTGTCTTAACACTAGGTTTCCTCTCCCTATCCTATATGCGGGAAACAGCGTAATCGGACGCCGTAACGGAAACCCTAATATTTATATTTCTTTTAACGTAACGCTTTGTCCCGCGTATAACAGGATACAGAGAGTCTGGCGTTAAAGAAATTATGTAAAATGAAAACGCATATGGTTTCTTCCCACATTGAATTAACTTGAGCAAGGTCCCTCTTCGCCGCGTCAGCCACGAAAACATTGTTCTCCATCTTTTAGTAATTTGAATACAACTTGTGGTCACAAAAATAAATAATTTTATTAATTTTAATTCTAGGCTTAGGCATAATCCCAACAACTTTAATTGGTGAAATGTTCAAAAGTAATGTAAGAAGTAAAGGATCTGCTGTAGCACTGACCTCATCGTGGCTATGTGGATTTTTTGTATCCACAGCATTTGGAGCTTTAATGAATATTGTTGGTGCTCATATATTATTCTGGTTCTTCTCATGCTCATCGGCTTTGGCGTTTGTATTCACCCTGATATTCATACAAGAGACAAAAGGAAAGAGTTTGTTAGAAATACAAAGGGCACATTAAATTGAGATTTATTGATGGTCAGGGTGCGTGAGTCCCCCCTCTTCCCCTTCCGTATATCGTCATGTTAATATACATAAAATTTGAATAGTAGCTTAAGTTTTCCTTAAGTTAAACAATCTGAATATTAAATAGTTTAAAATTGAGATTAATGTTAAAAACCGTGTAGCTTTTAGTTAATTGTTAGATATTACCAAAATAATACTGCAATTATAATTTTCACCGTCTTCCTCTATTGTTTCATTCTCTTTGCATTGTTTTTTCGAACTTAGGTTAATTAGGTTAACTTAGGTTAACTCAAGGTTAATGGTGTTAGCCCTACTGGCCTTTACAGCGATTGGAGACAGAAAGTACTCTGTCCAAGCACGAGTGAAGGGCGCCCACTGCGGGTCTCAAACCTAATCTGTAAAATATGAGAGATACTTAACAAACATCCTTAACGCAATATTTCAATTATATATTCTCGTAAAGTTAACGTCCACATCAGGTGTTATAAAAACCAAAATTTAATTTTTATAAAGTTTCCTTTATGTTGGAATAGTTTTCGCCTGTGAGTTTCAATACTCACGTCAAATATCACTTTGCAATTTACACATATTTTATTGTCATAGTGTACGTTTTTGTGACTTATTGTGTCGTGGTCTTTATTTTAGAACTAATGAAATTGAATTTTTTTCTAGTACATTGTACTTACAAATATTTAACTTTTTCTTTATTTAATTTAAAGAAGTAATGAAGAACAAAAATATACCCACTTCAGAAAAAAGAAGGGTATATGAGACCTGCATCCTTCCATCCATCCTTCCATGCCTCACACATGGCTGCCAAACCTGGCCACTGACGAACAAGATCGAACAACAATTTCTAACGTGCCAACGAAGTATGGAAAGAAGCATTTTATTTTATTTTATTTTAAAGATATCCGTGTGAAAAAATCTCACAGCATACAAGAAACTGCGAAACATTTGCAACAGATTGTGTAGGGATGCTAAGCGTTGCTATATTCACAATTGGTATTGTGAATATAGCGACGCTCAGAACCTCTCTCAAGTGCACGTTTGGAGGTTCTTAGAGTTGCTTGGTGTAGGTAAAACCGCTGATCGTCGACAGATTTCAGTTATCCTAGAAATAGAAAAGACACAGAAGAAGGCAAATCAGAAAGATGAGAAGATGACCTACCAAAGGGATGTAGACAGTTAGCAAAGGATTGGGATAAATAGTAAGAAATGGAGAAGGCCTATGCCACAAGACAGCCTGACCTGGTTGCAAATAATGTGCAATGTAAATAAGCAAATAATTTATATAGGTCTAGAAATAAAGTAAAATTAAATATATTTAAAATTTTCTGTAATTAGATATAAGAAACTTGAGTCAGAGAATGAAGACTTTTTTTATTTTCGTAAAGCGTGGCGTTGGATTCCTTCAAATAAATATTGAAATTCGTGCAAATTTAAAAAGTAACTATAAATCTCTATTATATTAGCTTATTATTCTACACTTAATATGTTTGAACAAGTGGTGGAATACTATTTTAGGAATGAATGGAAATGAAAAGAAATATTGGAATTGGTAGACAATACTTATATTTTTAATATTATTAGTAAATATTTACATATGAGGTATGCAACATTCTGTTTCATTTATATTAAACATTCTATTATTAGCAAAAATATAATGAAGAAAAAAACAATACCAAGATGTATACGTCTCAAAATAACTATTTTTAATTGGGATAATTTTATATTTTAAGTTAAAATTAAATCAAATTAAATCAGCTTCACGCTGTATCCCGCAGACAGCAGGGTAGGCGGAGGGAACCTAGTGTTGAGACACTCCGTTCCCCGCTTTCTGCCGAATTCTGCGTGTTAAGTTAAGAGAGATGAAATAGAAGCCTATTGGTGACAAAGAGATTAAAAAGTCTCCAGTAGAGCGCTCCGCTTGCTTCGCTCGAAAACATATAAAAAAAGGATAAAAAATAGTTTATTCTCAAGCCCAATAGTTTATGAGGATTAACAGTCGGG
>DWGR01001474.1:0-16082 GCA_018247715.1 Heliconius burneyi | reverse complement strand
GAATATAAAATAGCAAAAAGTAATGAAACCGTTAGTTGTTGGCGTTATCCATTCGCCGAGGAAATGCCGACGTGTCCGGTGCATGCAAATACCTAATTTGCATCAACTATATATTTTAACTGTTCACACTTCGTATTAACTGCAGTTTAATTCTTATCAAAGTAATCCATTTGATTTTTAGTAGTGAATACAATTTACATACGTCAGATCTCCTTTCTCCACTTACAAATATTTTAAGCAGTACATACTCCCAATGTTTAAATATTTCTAGAAAAAGTCAATCTTCGTCATATCTCTCGTAGTGAATAATTTCATCATATCATCACCACAATTTAAATGGTTTTAATGCATTTCGTATAAAATTATTATTAATTAAAATATATATATTTATTACAATTGTATAAGTTAAGAAAGTATAAAAATAAAACTGCAATTATATTTTTCAATTGTACATTGGCAAGACGCATAGTGCATGCAGATAGAAAGTCGGTTTTAATATTTTTTTCTAAATAAAAAAGTTACTTTAATTTTGTTATTTCGGTTTTGTAATTGTACTATGACAACACTTTATTGTACAAGTAGTATTTATTATAACTAGTACACTTGTTAAGATTATCTACCGGAAATTGAATAAAACAACATGTTAAATCAATGTAGTTTATTATTCACCAGCTGGAATATAATAATTAAAAACTTTGATCGACTTCGAAAAATTGTACGACATTGTTATTAGCTTTTTAGTTTCTAAAAAGCCAACATAAACTCAATCACACTGGTTACAAAGATTACAAATAAACTTAGGTATTAAAAAAATCAAGTTCAGCCTTATCAAACAAAAGATCTTCTTTTGTGTCATCAGTGTATTCGCAGCACCGCGGGGGGTGGTCAGTGAAGGGGTCACGTCGTAAGGGATCAACTGTTTATACCAATAAACATACCAGAGAGCGCCCTTCCGTCGATAACACTGGGAATGTAAATACTATGCGCGACATCAGAACGTCCTCTATGTTGGGAACTACCAGAACTGTTAGAAACTTGTAAAAAACTACTGAAGCGAAAACGAGAATGTCCCGAATGGGACAGGGAAAGAAAGGGGTGGTGGTGAGTGTGACGGGGGCGAGGGTGTGCTGTTTAGTTCTCCTCGATCTCCTGCTCCTGCTCATCTTCGAACTCTGCGTCCTCGTCGGCGGTCGCCTCCTGGTACTGCTGGTACTCTGAGACCAGATCGTTCATGTTGCTCTCGGCTTCTGTGAACTCCATCTCGTCCATGCCCTCGCCAGTATACCAATGCAAGAAAGCCTTGCGCCTGAACATAGCAGTGAACTGCTCGGAGATGCGCTTGAACAGCTCCTGGATGGCGGTGGAGTTACCGATGAAAGTGGCGGCCATCTTGAGGCCACGGGGCGGGATGTCGCACACGGCGGTCTTCACGTTGTTGGGGATCCATTCTACGAAGTAGGACGAGTTCTTGTTCTGGATGTTGAGCATCTGCTCGTCTACCTCCTTCATGGACATGCGGCCACGGAAGATGGCAGCAACGGTGAGGTAGCGGCCGTGGCGCGGATCGCAAGCCGCCATCATATTCTTGGCATCGAACATCTGTTGCGTGAGCTCTGGTACGGTGAGGGCGCGGTACTGCTGGCTGCCTCGCGACGTGAGGGGGGCGAAGCCTGGCATGAAGAAGTGAAGACGCGGGAAGGGCACCATGTTGACAGCCAGCTTGCGAAGATCCGCATTTAGCTGACCAGGGAACCTGAGGCAGGTTGTTACTCCAGACATGGTGAGAGATACTAGATGGTTCAGATCGCCGTATGTTGGTGTGGACAATTTTAGCGTGCGGAAGCAGATGTCATAGAGAGCCTCGTTGTCAATACAATAGGTTTCGTCTGTGTTTTCTACTAACTGGTGGACTGAGAGTGTGGCGTTGTAAGGTTCGACTACTGTATCTGACACTTTAGGTGAGGGTACAACTGAGTATGTGTTCATAATTCTGTCAGGGTATTCTTCTCTGATTTTGGAGATAAGAAGTGTACCCATACCGGATCCGGTACCACCACCGAGGGAGTGTGTCAGTTGGAAACCTTGGAGGCAGTCACAAGATTCTGCTTCCTTACGTACAACGTCTAAAACTGAGTCTACGAGCTCGGCGCCCTCGGTGTAATGTCCCTTGGCCCAGTTGTTACCGGCACCAGACTGTCCAAATACGAAATTGTCAGGGCGGAAGATCTGGCCGAAAGGTCCCGAACGGACAGAATCCATGGTGCCGGGCTCCAAGTCGACGAGGATGGCGCGGGGCACGTACTTGCCTCCAGAGGCCTCATTGTAGTATACATTGATGCGCTCGAGCTGCAAGTCCGAGTCACCGTGGTAGGCGCCAGTGGGGTCGATGCCGTGCTCGTCAGAGATGATCTCCCAGAACTAAAACAAACAAACACGTCGTTAAAGTTACCACTAATGTGTAATCTAAAAGTATAAACGTTTATATTCAGAGCGTGGGATATAACTAGTTATAAAAGTTGTAATAAAGGGGAGAAAACGCAACTGGTACCACTTAGCGACAGTGTGAGTCATCGATTTAGTTGCCGGGCTACACTTAGCGAAACAAACCTTCCTTGCATGGTTGAATTTTAATATTTACGAGGCCGCTCCACTTCTCATTATCGATCTTTGCAATAAAATTAAAGTATTCTTGAGATAACTAATTTTATACTGTTATAGAAGCGCTTAAGTACATAGTGAGTTTGAAAAACTAAATAAAACTGCGACTAACATACAAGTTTTAGATCAATGTAGACTGGTTCATAAATATTCAGTTTCGAAAATCCATAAAAGGAGAGAACGCAAAACACATTTGTTCTGCCCTTATCCACATAGCTATCATCGTGTTGGTTGTGGGCGTCATTGTATGTATATATTATAAAATATTGAATGTTGCTTTAATGCCGAGAAACTACATGAGATAAAACATGAGTAAACACTGGCTATGGGAAGGAGATCATAGATAAATAGCACTATCGTGGTAAAAGGTAATTGAAAAATAGAAAGCAGACCGTCACCCATACCATGTGAATGGACTCGAAAATTTAAATGGAGGTGTAACTTGAAACAATATGGGTAGTAGTTTTTCGAAAGTAATCTTGCATTAGATTGATGATAGTTATGTATATTAAAATAGTTATTTGGTAAAGAATTGTGTCCAATATTGATGGGCTTAAGTGTACATTTTTGATTTTAGAAGTAATAAATCATACAATATTTATATCATAATATACCTTTGAATTCACCTAATCGTGCAAATAAGGAATTTACAGTTTTTATGGGACAAATCTTTAAATCGCCATCCATTTTTGTAAAATTTGAAATTTAGATTCTTAAAAATATTTCATGTAGAGGCATTTCATGGTTCACTAGAATTCACCCTCTTAGGGTCCAAATAAGCAGGCGAAGCTGCGCGCGTCCTTAACGCATTAACACTAAAAATTATAATATCAAGGAATATTGAATCATAAAACATAAGGCAAACGTTAAGGAGCATCCCAGATTAGGTATTCAATAGTTCATTCTATCATTCAACCACTCGCCTTTTTATGGCACTCATAGCACTTTTGAGACAGACAAATTCAATGGATTGGTCAATTAATCAAATTTTAGATAACTAGCTCCACAAAAACTTTTTGTTGTTAAGTTTTGTTTCATATAATTCCTTTTTTTAAATATACCTCTTAAGTTGTTAGGATACATGTATAATAACATTTTATATTCATACTTAGTTTTTGTTATATTTGTGTACGTATTTTATCTGTACCAATTCTTTCTATGCCGCAAAACTTACATATACTTAATATTTACTAAATTGCTATATATTATTCTTTTTGAAAATGAAATTTACATTTATATTTAAATTTACAAACACGAAAAGATTACTAAATGTTTCATATAGATTCTGATATCATCAACTGCTTCGTTCCTGGAATGTTGCCAAAGTGGAACACCTATATCATCACGTACAATTCGCTGAATGAGCAAAGAGCTTTAAGTGGAATGTTATATCAATATGGATTACTATTATAGCGACTTATTTCCTTGTTGATTTTACATTGACAGTGTTAAGACACTCCGTTCCTCTTTAACACTTTCAGTCTCCACGCTAAATTCACGAGGCATTGCGTGTTGCGAGTGGCGGTACTTAACTCCGCGCTTTAAGTATTTTCGACTTTGTAAAATCATATTTATTTACATTTATCAAAAAACGCTCGAGTTGTTAGATTGCGTATCTTATCACAAGATATTGTTTATTATTTATAAGTTATGACAATATACAATAATAGATGGTCAGGACATATTTTGCTTATTCATACGTATGCTTAGACCGCCGTGATGCAGTGTTCTATCGTCTTAGTGTTAACAAGACGGTTGTGGGTTCGGATTTTCTCGCTCTGGTAATAAGACTAAGCGCGACAATCTCTAAAGTTGCCCAGTGTTAGGCTCTCTCCGCCTATTATCAGCAGCAGGATACAGAGTGAATGAACACAATTTAAACGTTTTACACAGAGTCAATGGATTCTTAAATTGAAACGACGTAACTTTTTTTTTTAGAAATGGGTCATCATACCTATTAAGTTCTGACACGTACTCGTTGCAATACTTAGAATATTGTGAATCAACCATATTATTTATATCAATATATAATGAAATATTAATTAAAGAAATGTCACCGCGAGTCCCCTTTGTAATTACAACAGATAATTTTAGTAATTTACTAAAATTTCTAATTTATTACTGACTTTTTAATTTCAGTATTGCAATGAAATAATAAATATAAGTTTTCTCCACATCATCTTTAGTTTTCGTAGAACGAATATTGTTTTAAGTTTAAAAGTTCTTTCGACTGAAATACACCATCTGTCAGTTAAAACATCTAAAACACGCTAAGAAGTGATGTTTCATCATAATTCCCTTTTCTATTTTAGCTACGCGGAAGATAGACGCGGTCGTCGAACCCTGGACATGCGCTCTTCCTTCCTATCTAGCCAATTATGTTTATCGATTTTTTGCTACCATTATCATAAATAGACTTTTCTTTGAGGCGAACGCCCTGTAATGGTCTAATCGATAGACTAATATAATCGTGAGGTATATTAAATAAAATCGAATTAGCTATTTGCTTTGAAACATTTTTAACATCATGTAAGTTAGATAGGAGACAGTTGCCATTTATTTTTTACACTTTCTATTACTTGTAGTGATGTCTTATTTTTCGGAGCGGAAAACAAAAATATTTTGTAACAATTATCTCATAATGTTCTTTGTAATATTAAGTCTGACATTTTCTAAACAAGGTTATTTATAAAAAAAACAAATCTCTTTTTTTTCTTCGACAACGAGCCTACGCTATTCATTCTTTCCCCTGTGCAAAGTTTTGTTAGCGGGAAAAAAAAAACACCATATGGTGCGTCCGGTAAGCGTTTAGTTAAGTTGAATTTCGAACGTTACAAATAGAGGCGTTTGATTGGTCGGTTTTTATCAGGCGCGGATAACCTTGAGTGGGGTTTGAACTATGCGTGCCCTAATAACGGTTTTTTTATATTTTTTGTCTTGCAACGGCTGCAAGATATGATGCGAGGTAAAAATATTAGTTAAGAAATTTTAAAATATATATATTATATATGAAAGATTTTTTAATGAATAATTATTTTATAAAATTTTCATTTCTTTCCTCTGTCACCAAACAAAGTACGGAACGATGTATCTTAACACTATTCCCGTGCCTACCCTTCTATATGCGGGATACAGATACAGCGTGAAGCTGAAGAATTTCTTCTTTTATTTTTGTTACTTTAGATTGTGATATGTCAGCGTATAAAAATTATTAAAAATAAAACAGTACTTAAGTATATGTATGTTCGTTAGAAGTGAAAATATTGTACAGTTCGTGGAAGCGGCCGGCAAATGGCAAAAGAACACGTGGAATCTAGTTGCGTTACGAAGTTTAGTCATGTAAAAATGACTAAGTATTCGGAAACACTTGCCCAATTTATTCATGGTATTTTTGATAATAACAACAACAAAAATCAACTTCTTAAATGTAAACTTTTTAATTGAAAAATATGTATGTAATAAGGAAAAGACAAAAGATTTTAGGGCATGCGCAAAATACTGACTAAACTTAACCACACCCATCAAATAATTGAAATATCGAAGTGAAATCAGCATAAGAACTAATAAATACCACTAAATAACACAAATTGACAGCCTAAAAACAGAACATTACGCGGCCAAGCAACTTTTTCTTCATGACGACGAGGCGTCACAAAATGCCGGCCGCATTCCCCAACTATCGCATTAATAAAAACTAACAATGTATAACTATTTACCTTAGCGCCGATCTGGTTACCGCATTGGCCGGCCTGAATGTGTACGATTTCCCTCATTTTGCTATATGTGGTTTGTTAACTTAATAATTTACTTAACACTACTGCTCCGCACGCACCACAGTCCGTGGTTGAATGAAGAATGGTCGCTTTTCGTGCCGTTCGGTGGAAGAGGTTAACAGGAAGGCGGATGGTTAATGTTGCGCGTGTAGACAGTTGTCGATAGATTTTTGCCGCATTGCGCCATTTTTGTGTGTATGTATTTATGTATGTTTTGTATATATTTTATGTTGATTTGGTGGTTGGAGAAGTATTGTTGTAATAAATCATCAGCTTCATATTTTATCACATCGAGCAAAATAAACACAGAGCATCTAGTATTAAAATACTCTGTTCTCCATTTTTCATACGAATTAGAGACGTCATAATATGGTGTATCGTGCAGAATCGCTTAAAATTTTAATTAATAATTATATATGTATAATCGTAAGAAACATATACAAATAATATTTCATACATATACATTCAGAAAATATAACCCATATATTTTAAACAAACATTTTTGTAATATTTTCAAAATTCAATACTGTCCTAACAGAGCATGGAATAAAAATATATATAATCATTCTCCTAGGTCCTAACCTACAAACATTTAAAGTCAGTTATCTCAACAGATTACGCGGCCTCGTTCATTTGAAATTTAAAATTATATTATTATGATTTACTTTTTAAAATTTGATCAATATTTTAAAAAGCAAATCATATTAATATATATACGACCGATAATAATAACTAAGTAATTAAATCAATACACATGTAAAAAAAGACTTTATAAGTAAAAAATCAAGTAAACTAAGCTTGATATACATGTCTACAATTTTTACTGCCTACAATTATACCAATTTAAATTTAAATATCATCTTAATTATAAAGATTGCAATAATTGTGTTTTTCATTAAAATGTTGAAATAGTTTACCACATGAATTTTTAGTATAGATAAATTGAAAAAATATTCTTGGAGCTCAAATTTGGTAAATTTTTTTAAATGAAGTATAAAATCTGTCTTCATCTATATTGATAGATGAAGACAGATTTTATAATGAAGACGTATTTTAAAAAAGGTGTATCCTTACTATTTTTTAATGAATTTTCAGACAAACATTACATTTCATCGTAATAATATTAAAAAAGAAAACTATAATATGTATTTGAATACATATTTTAGTATTTTTTTTTTGTAAACAGTCTTTGTGCCTTTGCACTACGACTGGTCCCAATGTATTGTTAATATCAAAATTGTAAATATATAAAATTATTTTTAATTATCACTTTTCAGAACACGTTAAAAAAATCGAATGTAAAGGGATCCGACCAAGTGTGGTATTAAACTTTAAAAAGAAAAAAAAACTGATTATTTTATTCTGCGTTAAAATTGTTTTCCTATATTAACCAACGGAATAATACGTGTGAGCTTCAAAAACATTACGTTCATTAGTTAATTTTTTTATTTATTTATGCAATAAAGTTTTAGCTACCGATATCGATACATACAGTTCATTCGCAACTCTATAATTCAGCTACGTTGTGATTGGTTGGTTTTAGCTTACGCCGCCAATGGTGCCAACACGACGGATCTAACTATTTTTACTGATCGTTTTATGTCTTTTTTTGCTTAATACACAAAATAAAAGATTTTACCTATGACAAAGAAGTAAAAACAATAGATTATTGTATTTTATTTATAAATTTAATGTAAATCTTAAGTAAATGACCAGCTTTCAGTATATAATTGTACAGATGTTTCACCTTGGAAAGTTGGTATCGATCGCCGGCCGGCAACCTACATACAGGGACAGGGGTGGGGTCGATATAGAAAATAAAGCTAACCATTTTTATAACTGTTATTTTGTGAAATTTCCTTCTTATATATTAAAATTATTATTAACATAAGAGTAGTTAAATATTTAGTAGTAATAGCGTACAGAGTTGTATGGAATTGAAGTTTAGCCGTATGTATATATATATATGTTTTTTTTATTAGTTTAGTAAAAAACTACACGTAATATTTTGATAGAGCTAGGTATTTTTTTAAAAACTTCTTATGTACTTTTAATGCTAAGTTTATTTTGATTAGCTAGTTCTAAAAGACTTTATTATGCCTGAAATTGAAGATATCAGTCATTTACATATTCTACTGCTACTGTGATAGAATATTTATAATATTTTTTCAATGAATAGAAAATATAATTTAAACTTAATTTTTCGCGTTCGCGTAACCATATTGCTTTTAATATTGAAATGTTTAATATTCCACTAGCAATTACCACTCTACTCAAGATAATTTTATTATAATGTATTTTTTTATTTTATACATATATGAAAATATACTTTAATGAACGAACATTTACAATTTATATAATTTAAAAATTATTTAAATTTGAAATATAAAATGGCGTAACTGCGATATTCTAAATAATGCAACATATTTTATCAAAAAAAATTATATATATATATATGAAAGTACTTTAATAATTGTTTGATTAATATGATTTACTAAAATAGCCATGACTGTTATTTTCCAATAAATAATAATCCCCTATAATACATGGCACACATTTATAAAAATATATACTGCAAACGCGACGTCTCTGGGTTCGATTCAACATGCAATGTGTCGAAAGTAGGCGGAGAGAGGAGAACAGAGTATCTTACCACTATTTTTCGTTTGCCTACTTTCCTGTATGCGGGATACAGCGTGAAGCAAAATAAACATATATTAAACTTATGCAGCAAGCCCAGGCATCCTATGCGGTAAAAAATCCGCAGTTTAGGCGTGTCCTGTTACCTAATAAATTGAGTCTAAGTGTAGTATCCATTTTCATTTCAAAATCAATATTTCGCGGTACAAGTAAAGATAAACGAGGAGATTATAAATCTGAACTTCTCGAGAAAATAAATTATTTTCATTCCTCGCTCTAGTATCTGGATTAAGCGCGGCGTTAAATTTCGTCACTCAACACTCAATGTAAAATTGGGGCGTAAAGTTGTACATGGTGTGGCTGCCTATCCTGCCAGATGCGGGATAGCTTTTCGCTTACTTTCTTTCTCGCTCATTTGAGGACACGGCGGATTCGCAAATTTAACTACATTTTTTATATAAATGTTATTTTTCGAACAGACCAAGGAAACATCGCGTTAAATCAGTTGTACCCAGTGTTGAGATACTCTTCCCCAAACACCAGCCAATTCTCATAATATGTAAAATGTCGAAATACAAAGCTATATAGTTTTCAGAACAAACTGAAAGCAATTCACTCCCCGAGAGGGAATTGAGCCCACAGACGCGTTTGCAGCCAGACGCTGTCGCTGCGCTACGACATCCTTATTGTTTTGTTTAATCTAGATAGTTAAGCGATTTAATCTTAATAGCCGTGAAATAGGCGTAGCTATTAGATTCATTAATAGTAGGTTCAATACCCGTTCGATTCTCAGTAATTTCAAGTAGAGTTGGGTTCATATTGATCTAAATACTGATAGACATATCCTGGAAATGAAATGATAGTATGTAATGTAGAAGACAATCTGTTCACATAATTGGTTACGTATTATGTGGGCTAGATATCGATTTCTTGGTTTTTACGGTATTTTAGTTTACTTCACATTTTATTGGATACTTGCTGCTTCACCCCCCGGGTTGGATGGAAATAACTAAACGTGCAGGTCACTAGTAGCCGAAGTAGATCGGATAGGTAGGTGCAATGGACTACATGGAACTGTAACTATGCCTATAACAAACGAACCAACAGTTCCTGAGATTTGTGCGTTTAACCAAACAATCCCTTTATAATATTGGAATAAACATGTTTTTATTAATATTTCATACAAATCTTCGTTTAAATTTAAGTAATCGATTATGTTTCTTGAAGGTCTCTCTCCAATAAATTATGTTAGTGATACCTTACTTAAATTCACTTCTCTAAAATCAGAGGAAAGTGGGGGATTAAATTGTCTTGATGGGAACGAAATGTCTTAACAGTAGGTTCCCAGGTTTTCTCTACATACCCTGCTACGTGCACGTAATTTTTTTTTCATAGCCTTACGCTGTATCCCTTTGGAACCTATTGTTAAAACGCTGTTTCGTTGTGCAATAACGACGGCCTCAAATAAACGTCCCAATAAAGATAACAAATAATCATTCATATTGAACTCTACATTAATAGCAATCCTTCAAGCAGCAAGCAAGGCTCCATCTTTCTGGTTATCAGCCTACTTGTGTCAGTGCGGATTATCCAAATTTGGTGACATTATAATTATGTATTGTAATAGTTCAGACTACAGCCATCTGTTCGATGAGAGAAATTCGCGTCTCTCCGGCGCCATACTTGCGGATTGTCTGACGTATAGTGAGTGGTATTGACTTGATATACATTGCCCGTTGATTTTCTTTTTAATAGTTTATTGAATAGATTCTTGTAAAACATTCCAAAGTGTAGAAGTATATTTATAAAAAAGACGATGAAAACATTAAAAAAAATATATAATTTTGCTTTTTTTTATTACGTAGATTTTTACCTTGCCTTTAGAGTGATCTAAGGCCCGTATTTATAAAATCTCTCTGAAGTTTGAGATCGATCTTGAGATGTCGTTTTCATTTAAAGATAAATTTTATGAATGAAAATGGCATCTCAAGATATATTTCAGAGTTGAGAGCGGTTTATAGATATATACGTTCAAATAGCGTTTCACGAATCAAAAGGAATTTAGAAGATAATGCTGTGTGAGAGACTATATTTTTTCTTCTAGTCGACTTAATGACAGCGTGTTTAAAAAAAACTAGATAGGTAAATGATTTTAACTTTTAAATATATAGTGATATAATAAAAAAATGTACAGCTCTTAGAAAGCGCAATGTAAACAGCACAATTTGCAAACCTCCTCCATTATATTGTAAGTACATGCATACAAGAACTTACTGTGCTTATATAGCAATGCCTTCTTACACATACATACTCATACGTAGTGTCGTAAACATCGATGACTAAGAAAACTTTCTCGAATGTAACACAAAATGGCTTGTTTTTAAAGGAATGTTCGAATATTATGTAAATATTTACTTATATATTGTATTTATTCCTGTAAAATGTGTTAGCCTATATGGCATGTAACGCTTTAACAAGGTTACAAGGTGTATTATATTGTTAATTTTAGAATTTGCATTTCCTTGCTCTGACATGAAAAACGTGGCGTTCAGTTTAGCTAGTTAAATCGAAATACTCAGAATGCGAGTGGAAAGCGGAGAGGATTATGGAGAGTCTTGAACGGTTAGATTATTTAAATAAGCCCTGCTACATGAAACGATGTAAAACTGTAAAAAAAATGTTATTGAGTTCTACTTGGCAGATAATATAGGATTTCGTCCTTTTCGTAACAGGAATAAATCGACCTTATACAGGCTTAAAATAAATATTCTCATATTTTGAAGTAAGAGTGAGTGGTAAAAGGGACAGGGTGAAGCTGAAAAAAACTCTTAAGTAAGATTTGAACCTACAGCCACCGTGTTCCGCTGTACATGTCAACTGCACACCGTTACTAATAAATTAATTTTCTTAATTAGTTACAGATGTTAGAAATATTTTTCATATTTCTTCGCCAATACAATTTATTACACATTGTCTGGAATGTGTAAACCGTGAAATTGTTATAGTATGAGATATCGAAGTTGATTTGAATATTTTAAATATTTTACTGCATCTTGTTCTAGAGGGATTATACCCATATTATAACCAATAGGTAAAATTTTTTCGTAAATATTCTCTAGATATAACGCACTTTGAGGGCGTCGTGGCGCAGCGGTACAAGTGACTGTAACGCGACGGTTGTGGATTCGATTCCCACTCGAGGAAGTGAAATATTTATTTACGTTTATTTATATAACTTCAAGTACAGAAAATCCATGAAGATATAAAATTAAAATATGCAATGTTTGAATTATATGTATCCATATAAAATTATATACAGTATATATTTGAGTTTACGTGGGAAGTCAATTTCAATCGGCTTGCTATTTGCCGTAACACCTTTCTAATTGCTTTATTACAATATAAATATAGAATTTATGAAGTGTTCATTCAGCACTCTCAATATGGACCACATTCCGGGGCGGTCAGTCTGTCTAGGTCAGAGCTGAGGCTAGATTTAGATCTTCCTGGGTTTCCGCTTTGGTTAAGATATAGGTACAAACTTGGTTAAAGCAGCTAGATAGACCTTGTATAATTTATAAAAATCAAAAAATCAGCTTCACGCTGTATCCCGCACACAGCAGGGTAGGCAGAACCTAGGGAACCTAGTGTTAAGACACTCCGTTCCCCACTTTCTGCCAAATTCTGGAGGCATTGCGTGTTGAGTGGCACTCAACGCCGCGCTTTGTGCCCATTCCAGAGCGAAGTAATGAAAATATAAATTTAAATAAATATTTCATCTCCTCGAGTGGGAATCGAACCCACAACCAGTCGGTTTTACAGTCACACCTTGTACTCCTGCGCCACGACTGGCCTCGTATAATTTATTTTGTATACTAATTAATAATTATATTTTAATATCTAATATTATAAATTTTATCTGAACATTCCATTCAATTTTATAATAAACTAGTAGTTGGTCGCAAATTTGGTTGCGTAGACTTTAAGGTGTATTAAGGAAATTGCATTAACCTTCTTTTTTAAAAAAAAAGCAGGTTAAAAATAACAAATCCTACATTTCTTAGCTCTTCCTGAAAATCCTCTCCTAGTGCTCCCCTTCACTTCCCAAGGAATCTTTCAAAATGTTAGCTTTCTCACGCTCTCTAGTCTCGGCTGTGAGTTGCACTCCTATATCAGTTATTGGGTACCGCATTTTTTTTAATATGTACATAGATTATTATGGCTTACTAAAGGAAATGTACTTATAAGAATGTATACTTTAATATTTTGTCCTTCGCCTATTGGAATCTTCCTATACAATAGCCCGTTATGCTATACTCGTATATTTGAACTACGTCGAAATTCTTGTAGACAAATATGTTTCTTATCGTGTCTGAATTACACTATATATTAAAAATATTATTTATACAAGTTGTAAATGATTCATTTATTATGCTTTAGTTTATTCTTATGTGGGCAGCGAGGTCTCGAAAGGGTCTTGAATAGTTGTTCTAGGTCATTCCTCGTGGTTAAAGTTTCAAATAAATATTAGGTACTTGAACTAAACTGCATACTTTCATTTATATAATGAATTTTATATAGAGTAACAATAATAATAATGAGGAAGTCGTGGTGCTGGCGTTGTGGCGTAGCACTATAGCATCAGACTGTAAGCGCGGCGATTTTGAGTTCTATTCCCACTCGGTAAATTAATTAGTTTCACTACCTCGCTCCAGTATCAGAACAAAGCGTGGCGTTGAGTTGAGTTGCGCCACTCCAAAAATTGAGCGGAAAGTGGGGGACGAAATGTCTTGACCTTTAGGTTCCTCTGTCTTTGAAGGGTACAGCTTGAAATTTTCTCTTCTTTATCGTAACATGATTGAAAATATACTTTGATAAACTTACTTTCTTTTCTCAGAAGTGCTGATAAAATTGAAAACTTAAGAATTTTAAAAGCTATAAACGTATAATTTGATAATTATTTATTAAAGATTGTAATTATTACTTGATTTTATATCTGATTAATTATAATTATCTAAATGGATATTTTTTATATCTTTTATATATAAAACTCCTACGCACCGATATAACTACACAGCGTAGAAAGGTGACATTTGGCATGTAGATTTCTTACCCCCTGTTTAGTTGCACGGCTGTGCGTTGTCTAATATAAGGTACTTAAGGTATTATAAGGTGTCTAATATCTATATAGATTATAGGTAACTTATATGAAAGTGGGGACCTGAGTGTCTTAACACGAGGTTCCCTCCGCCTACCCTGCTGTGCGCGTGATACAGCTACTATCTACTACGTATCAATATTATTTGTAAGTCTAAGTTGAGTACAATTGAATACTGACTTTTATAGAGAAGCTTGTGAGCTTGAGATACAGTACTACTGTTTTCATAGAGAATAAGAGATCTCTTTTGCTATTCATTGAAGGTAGTTGTAGTTACTACAGGTAGAATTAAAATCGATCAAATTCAAGCCGAGTCCGTCTTTTGTTTAGGTAATAGGTATGTATGGTATATTAATTCGATAAGATGATCCACAATTAGACTTTTTGTGATTTATACCTGTAATAATTAATATGTTTAATTCAGTGTCACGCTCCACCTTAAAGGCCGACAACGCACCTGTAGCTCCTCTGGTGTTACAGGGTCGTGGGCGGCGCTGATCACTTCCCTTCAGGTGACCCGAATGCTCATTTGCCTTGTCCTTTTCCCATTAAAAAAAAACGCTGTATTCCCCTTATAGAAGGTAGATTCCATGTTGAAAATCAGAACTCAACGCCGCGCTTTGTCATTTTATCTGAGCGACAAAATTTCAATAATTTGTACTCCCGAGTAGGAATCGAACCCACGACCGTTGCGTTTACAGTCAGGCGCTTTTTAATTAGAACATCTAATACATGACATGTTTACATATAAACGTTTCATATATTAACCTGTTTTTGCCACGTTTGTGTAGGTACATATGACATAAGCGTGTTTTGACTTTGACAGACTGACATCATATTGTTATCTCCTCCAGTTCACCTTGAGCTCTGCTGAGATGCTGTATAAAGATTTTTTTTAGTTTCACGCTATCCCGCTGTATATAACAGGTTAGGTAGAAGGAACCTAGTGCTAAGATCCTTCATTCTCTATTTTTCATTCGTTCCATTTTTATCATGGCGTATTTAGTGGCGGAATTCAACGCCGCGTTTTGTTTCCTCACAAGAGCGAGAAAATGAAAATATTAAACAAATCATTGTCTCGAGTGGAGGTCGAACCCACAACGATCTCCTTTACAGTCGACTGTTTCAAGAGTACCGCTGGCCCATAATAGTAGGAGATAGACCTGATAAATTGGTTGCATGCATCTCTATATATAGACGTGATGATGTCAGGTGCATGTGACTCAAATTATTGTTATAATTTTTTTGCCATTTTGGGGCAATGTTGGCTTAAGATTGATTTCTGTTTTTTTTTCGCAGCTTGACTCTCTTCTCTGTGTGGCGAGGCAGGCAGATGTATTCTAGTGTTAAGACTCCACCTCCACTTTTCAACATATTATAGTAAATAGCGGAGTTAAATGCCACACTTTGTCTTGTTATTAGAACGAGGAATTGAAGATAATTAATTCTCGCCAGTGGTAATCGAACCCACAACCTTCACAATCAGAGTCAAACGCGGCACCACGACAGCCTGTTCGAAATTCAGATGAAACCTTTTTTAATGAATTATCTGTGCAATTTATAGTCTTATCTAATTTTAAATTAATTAAAATTTATATTAAAAAGAAAATGTAAAATTAATAAACGTTTACTCCACATTTTTACCTATCAAATATTCAAATGGCAAACGAGAAAAAAACATTTTTAGTTCACATTATTGCCTTTTCAATACATAACTAATTATATAAACTGTATACTCGTATAATAATGTGTCAATACCGCGGTCACCTTGACTCATCATCAGCCTCGGCCATGTATGATTCACAATTAACCTCTAAATATACATATACCTATAGTATATGATATATGTTATA
>DWGR01001473.1:0-16094 GCA_018247715.1 Heliconius burneyi | reverse complement strand
ATTAAATAATTATTTTTATTTTTCAAATGAAGCCAGGTTAAATCGCTAGCTTAATGGACGTCATATTTTAAGTATATGACAAATTTTTCCTACTAGTTGATATGGTTACATTGAAACATTGTATATATAACATAGCCAATAGTCTTCCTCGATAAATGGACTATCTTATTTAAAAATACTCAATTTCTTTATTAGATACTGCGAGAAGCTTAAAAAATATCGAACCATTTCCACCTGATATTAGCAAGTTTAACCACAGAAACTCTTGAGTTTTATATTATTAGTATAATACGAGTATATGTTTTTAGTCTACAACATCCCAAACAATTTGGGATCATTTTCATATGTTTTCCAGATAGGTCTGCGGTTTCACCCTATCTAAAGCCCTTTTGATGAATGCCTTTGTATAGCCAAAGCTTTGTTATTGCGATTAGAACACTGTTTTTCCTGTCTTATTAATCTTAATTTGGACTAACTATTTAAGCAGACCGTTTGTGGACCCAGTGGGCATAAGCGTGATATTGTAAAAGCCATGGTTGTGGCTTCGATTTCTACTTGAGGAAATGAAATATTAAATATTAACATTTCTTCACTTTGACAAAGAGGCAGAGTGCAGCGTTAAGCTCCACTACTCAACATGCAATGCCTCCGAATACGGCGGAAATTTTTTTGCTCTAACATCAAGGCAAAAGCCTGGCGTTGAGTTTCGCTACTCAACCCGCAAAGCCTCGAAAAATTCTCCGGAAAGTGGGGAATGGAGTATCTTAGCATAAGGTTCACTCTGCCTATTTGTATGCGGGAAACAACATGAAGCTGATTTTATTTTTTACAATTATTAAGGAAGCAAAATAAGGTGCAATAGCTAGGGTTAAATATTTCTTTCTTACCTATATGTACATGTGAGAGGTCGTCCAAAGTTCTCTGGCGTCACCGGCGGCGATGACACATCCTCGTATATCTCCACCGTCTTGTTACAGTGATCTCGTTTTGAATCTGAAACAAAAGGATACGTTTTTGTATTTTTTTTAAACATTGATTTTTTTATATATACTAATTTATACGTTTAAATTTATGATGGAGAAGTGAGTGGTAAGAGAGATAGGGGAGACCTCGGTTGACGTTTGAAGATACAGTATCAAAGATACTGGAGGAAGGCTTCGTTCGAACATGAGTTTAATGGTGTTCGCCCTATTGACTTTTACAGCGATACCGGTTGGGTAGGGAAGAGGATACTCTGTCCCTGAAGAAATGCAAGCACTAAGTGGCTGCTTGTGAGAAAATTGACGACTGTAAGGGCGCTCCTAACTTTACTATAAGAAAAATTGCAGTAATACAATTTTGAGTTCAAAGACACTGTGACCGATATTACAATGTCGGCATCATTTAAGAACAATTTTTCATTGTTTTGTTTGAAAGTTTGAAATTAAGATTGTAATCTGTTTGTAGACAGCAATGCGCTCGTATTTCAGGTATATTAAAATATGACATTATTCCATTGCATTTATTATTTATTTTGCAAACTGAAGTCAATGGTTTTAAGCAGAGAAAATTTAGTGTCGTATTGCCAGAGCTGGGAAATGAAAAATATAAATAATTTTCTTTTCCATATCGATTGAAAGCATATAATTAACACATATTATTTATATTTCTTGTTTTTTCTCTATAGGATTGAACAGACAATAAATCTTAAGATTTTTTTCAGAAAGGTCAGTGCAATCTAAACTCATGAAAGATAAAAAAAACAATTTTGTATGAAATAGCACAAAGTTATATTATTCTATAAATTTAGGATTGATACTTGTAATATAAACTAAAAAAAAAAAACATTTTCTTGTTTGAAATTTGTACAATAATATTTTTGGGGTTGTCATCTACTTATTTGAATCCATCCATGGAGTAAATAAGACGACTGGCACGTGGTTATAAGAGCATGTCCAATTGATCACAGCGCTGAAGCAAGGTAAAAGTATGTTTTTAAATCAGCTTCACGCTGTATCCTGCATTCAGCAGGGTAAGCAGTGTTAAATCTCTCCGTTCCCTATTTACTGTCGAATTCTGGAGGCATAGCGTGTTGAGAATGCGTGTTGGTGGAATTCAACGCCGCGCTTTACCTCGAAACCAGAGCGAAATGAGAATGTCAATTTAAATAAATATTTCCTCGATTTCGTATTGAACCCACAACCATTCGTGCTAACTGTCACACTTGTCCTCTTGCACCTAGAAAGCTAGTTTGTATAGACACTTACAAATATACTTGTAGATATATTTCCTGTGTAATTAGACTAAGAATAAATCTCTTTCTTAATAACATTAATCTACCGTTAATGATTGTTCGTTAAAAGTTTGTTTTCGTTATCAATTCAAATATTTATTATTTGTTTGGAAAAGTTTTGTTTTTCTTTACTAAGAAGGGACTTCCATTGCTAATGACTTTTGAATTGGTGGAAAATATTTCCATTTTTATTTATTTAACAATTTTGGTTATTGGAGATGTGGATTTGTTTTCATTATTATCAAGTAAATGTTCTTAGGAATACCGAACGTTTCGGCGAAACTCAACGCTGCGATTTATCTCACCATAGCGGGTATATAAAAATAATATGAATTTTATTATTCCCCCGAATTGTAATTGAACCAGCAACTGTCCTTCAGTCAGGTGCGGCCTGCGCCACTATGGCTTAACTAACAATATCCATATTATTATTTACCCAATCATTAGTTTGACCGTTTTACGAATACCTTAAAGAATCTTTAAAAAAAATCTTATTGCCTACATAATATGGCAACACGCATGGGCAGACTCGACCAGATCATTACCACCCCCGGCATTTAAAACCGGCGTGAAGTAGTGGCTTTATGCTGCTGCGTTTCGCATCAGGTAATGCCGGGCTTCGGCGCCCAACCACCTCAAAAGCTGGCAACGCCTCAGTAGCTCCTTTGGTGTTACTCGGGGTCGTGTCATTGCCATGTCTTTTTCCATAAAAAAATTGTGTTACAGCCTCATAGCCTAACCGTTAACGTAGTGAGTTCGAATCCCACTTAGAGGAATAAACTTTTTTCCTTTCCTCACGCATCAAGGCAAAACGCGGCGTTGAGTTCCACCAGCAAACGGAATATCTTAGTACTAATGTCTTAGTTCATTATGCTTATCACGCTAAATGAGGAATACAGCGTGAAACATTATTTATATATGATTATATATAAATTATGTATTTGAATATAAATTTAAGCGTGTCAACCTTATTTAGCATTAAAATACATTTTGTTACACAGATCACTTTCTAACCCTTATTGTAATTTTAATGGGAATATAATAGCGTTAGCCTTGTTTCCCTTCGAATTTCAACCCCATCTATTTATTCAAACATATTTTTGATGGAGCCAGGGGTTACCATGGAAATATATACACACTTTCAAAGGAGGAAATCTCTTTCTAAACTACTGACGTCGATGTCTATTCAAATCAATTATGTCAGTATCTCAAAATTTGTGTAATTGGGTTTTCAGAGTTGTTTGGAGTTGTTTAATAAATGTTTTTGTTTGTACTGTTTTCATTGAATGTTGTTATTTTATTTCTGTTGGACTAGATGGGGATGTTTACTAGATATATTATAAAAAATATATTTAAAAATTTGTATCTCACTTAAAATATTATAATGTGTTTGTACAAAGAAAAATGATATTTTCAAAATTATACATCTTTTTTTCGAATATTATGATGAAGACTTTCATATTATGTTGTTTACATATGACGTTGGATTGAATTCAGGAATCTACTGTTTAACTCTATACATAGTATCCAGTCTGCTCCAGATTTGAAAATTTTTTTACAAATAATCATATAAATTCTCTAAAATCTGTCTATAAATAAGCAGCATCACGCTTATTCCCGCGCATGGCAGGATAGGTAGAGATAGCCATGTATTAAAACACTCCGTTCCCCAACCAAGTTTTCCAACTTTAAAATCTTGCTTGATGAAACTCAACAAAATCGAACCTGCAACCTTCGCGTTTACAGCTACGATAGCCTCTTATTTATAAAAAGCCAGTAGTTTTTTACTAAATAAATATATATTGAGGCCATCGTAGCACAGGATTAAAAGAGTTTGACTGTAATGCGATGGTTGTGGGTTCGATCCCCTCTCGAGAGAATTTAAGCAATGCGTCATAAAATCGGCAAAAAATGGGGCACGGAGTGTCTTATCAATAAGATCCGTTCTGTCTAACTTGGTGTAGTTGTATGCGCGATACAGCGTGAAGCAATTTTTTTATTTAATTAATATATAAATTGACTAGAAACCATTTTATAAGCACATTAAGGTAGATAAGCATAGTTCGCAACTGCTATACACGAGAGGGATACGCCATCGAAATTGGGTAAAGTTTTTAAGCACGGTTTGATAGCACTCAAACTTTGCATACATGCTCTATGTGCGGTGAATTAATATTCCGCCAGGCTTTATAGTTGGTTGGTTTTATTTTAAACATTTCGCTTAACTTATTTTTTGGAAAAAAAGATCGTTTTGTTTGAAATGCGAAAAAAAGTAAAGTTTTTGTTTTAGGTACCTAATGTTGTAAGGAGTAGGCAAGGATGTAATCTAACAAATACGTTATTTTATGTTTTTTAACTTCACTCTGTATTTCCCATATAGCAGGGTAAGCAGAGGTAACCTGGAAATCTCCTGGAACCTAAAAGCACTTCGTTCCCATTAAGATACTCTCTTACCGCACATTCTATCAAATTTTCGTGTCGTATGCGGCCATCAGAACGAGAATATGTAAATTTAAGATATTTCACTCCCCAAATATAAATGGAACCCAAAGCCTTCGCGTTTATAATCGCACTCTTGTACCCCTGCGCCACGACAGCTTAGTTACACTACGACGATAATAATTTTATGTTTAAATCACTTACACATTTTTTTTACGTTTTTCACTATGGCTTAGCGCCATAACGGCCTCGTATGATTGAGTATTCTCTTAAAAAATATAAGCTTACAATAAAACTGCTGCATTTTAAAAAATATCATTGTAAGATTTATAAGCAAAATATAATAAGAAATCTATACAAAAATAGCAATATATTTTATACGACTCCTAAGATTCACTATACATCAAGTCTTATATGTTTTCTTTATAATATTATACGTTTATTCGACTTTCTGAAAAAAAATAGAGTTTGTAATTGATGATGGTATAATAAAAATAGTGCCAATTCCACGTTATTATGTTTTTTAGCTTTATGTTTTATCACAGTAAGTAAGGGAGACAGAGTAGGCAAAGAGAATCTAGTATTTAGGCTCTCCGTTCATTCTACACGTAATATCTTTCCACGCAAATTTGAGGTATGATGTAAATATTAAAATATTTCCTTCTTCGAGTGGAGAACAAATACACAACCATGTTTACATCCAGTACACTGCATCCTAAAATTATCAAGATAGGCAGAGAGAACCTGAACACCTTGTATTAAGACACTCTGTTCCCATTAAGACATTTCCGTCACACACTTTCAGTCGAACTTAACTATTTAGTCACCTGTCAGCTAATCCATCTATCACCAATTGGTACAATGGTGGACGGATGACAAACGACAGTATTAGGTACAGTGAATCAAAGAAACGCAGTTTGGTGAAAGAAGCAGGTCGAGAACGAAACCCTATTTATATATTTGAAGAATATTGTAATACATGTTTTAGTAAATTAAAGTAAGGCATTAGGTTGTGACTGTAACGCAACGGTTGCTGATCGGATCCCCGTTAATATTTTCATGTCTTCGTACTGGCACCAAGGTAAATACCCAACGCCTCCACTCAACACGCTATATGTCGAAAAATTCGGCGGAAATTGGGGAACGAAGTGTCTTAACACTACCTCTGCCTACCCTGCTGAGTACGAAATACATCGTAAAGCTTACTTAATTTAAAACAAATCGCTATCAAAAGAACATTGTAAGCTTACCTAAACTTGACTAAATGGTTAATGCATTATGTCAGTGCTTTCTTATCACGATACTCTTAAATTTAGATTGCTATATATTTATATATATTTATTCATGCATAAATATTTTGGTGCCGTTCAGTCAATCAACACGCAAAGCATAGAGAATTCAGCTGACTGTGAGGAACAGAAATATCTTAATGGGAACAGTGTGTCTTAATAGGAATATTAGGTTCCCTCTGTCTCCCTGCTGTGTACAAGATACTTAAGCTTATTTAATTTAATTAAAAAATACACGTTATCACAATAAGATTGTATATCATTAAAAAAACCAGAATACCAGCAGTTTATAATCTGTGACAAATCAAAGTACTTAACCAGGTTTCTATAGGAACTAACGATGGCGGAGATGCAGTTTCCGTTTGTAAAATTGCACTCGAATTTTTAACGAGGTTCAACTGTAACGCGAAACTGTCAAGCACTTATTGGTATCACGTTCATTGTGTTGAAGTTATTGGAATATTGACTGAAGTGATGTATGCTGTGGTGGCTGGTGGTGGGGTCTGTTTGCTGGTATGCTGGGGTTAATAAGGGGCCAGTGGCAAGCGTGTAATTGTGTATAAGCGTGTGTTTGTATGTTGAAGAAAACAATGTGTTTCTTCACGTCTACTATAAAACTCCTAAAATAAACAGAGAATAAATAGTGAAAAGGCTAGAAAATGGTGTGACTTCGTGCGCTGTAAAATCGATTGGTTGTGGGTTCAATCTCCACTCGAAGAAGTGAAATATTTATTTACGTTTCTATTTCCATTTTCTTCGCTCTGATGCCGAAGAAAAGCGCGGCGTTGAGTTCTGCCACTCAACACGCAATGCCTTCAGAATTCGGCAGAAAGTGGGGAACGGAGTGTCTTAACACTAGGTTTACTCTGTCTACCTTGCTATGTGCGGGATACAGCGTCATGCTAAAAATAAAACAATAATAAAATATATAATATTATTAGATTTATTTTTTGTAAAAATATAGAATCCGTTTACATACTTGTGTTACCAAACTCAGTGAGTGTATAACCTGTAACTTAATAATTTTTTTAACGTAGTGAGATTCGAACCTGCGTTCCTTGGAAACCGTCCCAGCTCTCTCACCAAATAGGCCATACGTTAATATCGAACTAAATTAAAAAATCTCGATAAGCCCTTCCAAAGTCAAGTCAATTAATAAATCAACACGCGGTAATTAACAATCAAACGGACATAATGCAGTCGTTCATCCTGTAATGAGGTGCGGTCGGTATAAATCACACGGTGACAGGTGGTCGAATTGAAATGCAGTCAAAAAGTGAAAATACGTCAGTTGCTATTTCGTTTTGTATTTCTATATATTCCTTTTAGTTTCACGCTGTATTCCGCACACAGCAAGATTGGCAGAGGAAGCGTAGTGTTAAAACACTCGTTTCTATTTTCCGAATTTCGGAGATATTGGGTGTTGAGTGGCGGAAATCAACGCCACGGTTTTTTTGACACTAAAGCGAAGAAATGATAATATAACATGAAATAAATATTTCATTCGAGTGAGGAATCCACTTACACACTTATGCCCCTGAGCCACGACTGGCTTCAATACCATACTTGGCTTGTTTAGGATTGCGTTCCTAAAAAAGAAAAACGGAACCCTTATAATAGGATCACCTTATTGTCAGTCTGTCCATCTGTCAATACATACCGTACACTTCCCGTCGACATGCAATTCTGACATTGGTACAGAACCCTCTGTGGGCGATTCTGTCTCGTACTTAACCAATTAAAAAAAATATCCCGTTGCGCCGTCGTAGCGCAGCGGCAGAAGAGTGTGACCACGTGCGCTTCAAAATCGACTAGGTTCGATCCCCACTCGAAGAAGTGAAATGTTTATTAACGGTGTCTGGTGTCGAGGCAAAAGCGCGGCGTTGAGTTCTGCCACTCAACACGCAATGAGCCGAACTCGGCAGAAAGTGAGGAATGAAGTGTCTTAACACTAGGTTCCCTCTGTCTAGCGTGAGGCTAAAAAATGCACAAGTTTTATACTCGTCTTACAAAAAAATACTTATGTTTGTTTGTTTTACTCTAAAGAGATTAACTCAAACTTGGCTGGTACTAACACATTTATTCCAAGGTAAGTTATATATAGAAAAATAAAACAAAAATATCTATACTAATACAAAACTTCGTCCATGACAAAGTTAGTGAGAACTGACAAAGTTTTTACTTGAACTTCCACAAAAGTTTTAACAAAAAGAACGTTCCGTAGTGTAACTTTTATTTACTGTTTTAGATAAGCGAGCGCCCCTTGACATTTCCACTGCTAATATATTATGATATTGTTGGGAAAATTTTGCTATCCCGCGCCTGCCTTCTTATGATTCATTGCTGTAAAACTTTTAAGCCATTGAGTGTTTCATAGGTTTACAAAACAAATAAAACATATATTTTTTAACTTGAGCGTTTTTTGTTATTAGCGTTTGATCCTGCACATAGCAGGGGAAACGTAGTGTTAAGACACATTCGCCATTTTCCACAGAATTCCGGAGACATTGTATGTTGAGCGGCGGAACTTAGCGCCGCGCTATGTTTCGACACCACCAGAGCGACTTATTAAATATTTCATGTCTTCAAGCGGGTTGTTCATCCACAACCTGTTGTATTTATAGTCATATCATTATGCTCCTGCGCCACGATTATCCGCATAATACCACATATCTTTACTGTTCGATACAAAAGTAAATTTTCGAGGTATCGCATATAGCGTGGGAGAATTCATCGCGCCTTGTTTTATTACCATAGCGAAGAAATTAAAGATACTCTTATCTCTGATTAGGAATCAAACCCATAAACACTTCTTCTTCAAGAGTGACTTGTAATAGTAATAACTAGCAAGAGAAAATATTTTTCTCCGGCTAGCCAAATATGCAAAAAAATACTGAAAGTCCTATTAAAAAAATATAAGAATGAAAGAATTATTCTTGAATATAAGCGATCGAACGCGACATTCAATTACACCGGAGTGAAAACTAAGGTGTTTGCGTGTTTCAAAGTTAAATTTTACTGCGCGGTAAATATGGCAGATAGCATCTGAATAGAGAAAGTTTCTAGAATTATTATATTACTGTAACATTTTTCTAGTACTGTCTTGGGAGGAAAAGTTGAAAATACGAGAGCTAAGAAAACGTGCTGATATTCTTTAATCGTATATATTATAATTTTATAGCCGTGTGTTCCCGGCAACGAATAGGATCACCCTGGTACTGGTGGTGTCGTAAGAGGCGACTAAAGTACGAGTGGGAGAGTCACGTCACCAGCAATGGCAACACGCATGGGCAGACTCGACCAGGCCATTGCCACCCCCGGCATTTAAAACCGGCGTGAAGTAGTGGCTTTATGCCACTGCGTTTTGCATTAGGTAATGCCGGGCTCCAGCGACCAACCACCTCAAAAGCTGGCAACGCACCAGTAGCTCCTCTAGTTTTACGCGGGGTCGTGGGCGGCGACGATTACTTACCATCAGGTGACCCGTACGTTGCCATGTCTTTTTCCATAAAAAATATATATTATCTTAAAAGTAACTTTATATTAGGCTATCGTGGTGCAGTGGATCAGCATCTGGACCGTTCACGCGATGTTGTAGGTTTGATCCTTTTTTTAGCCTCACGATATATCTCGCATATAGCGGGGTAAACAGAGGGAATTTGGGAGCCTTGTGTTAAGACGTTTCTGTTAGTCGCTTTCTGTCGAATTTTTGAGGCATTGCGTGTTGAGCCGCGGAACTCAACGCCGTGCTCAAAATATTAAACTGTTTATTCCACCGCATGGGAATCGAATTCACAATCCTCGTGTTCACAGTCGCACGCGTTTCATGAAAAATATTGATTCATTTTTATTTTCTCGCTGTCTAAGCCAAAGTGTAGAGTCGGGAGAAAAGCGAAGAAAATTGTGTTAAGACACTGGAATCTCTTTGGTTTGGTTTTGTTAGATTTCGTTGTATTTCAACTGTAATACAATTTTTTACTCTTTATGATGTTAAGCATAAAGAGTGAAAAATTTTACTGGTTACTTATAGAGATAAAAGAGATTTTACGTGAAAGACGATATTTTTTTAAGTTCACGGTACACTGTATCCTGATACACCTTACTTTATAAGCCGGAGGGAACCTGGGGAAGACACTTTCGTTCCCCACTTTCTGCTGAATTCTGGAGACACTGGGTGTCTGTAGTGAAATTGAGTGGTCAAACTCAACCCCGCAATGGCGGAATTTATTGCCGTAAAGCATAGTGTCAAAAAATGTAGTGTCAAAACACTCCTTTTTCCACTTTCACAACACAACAATATATAGGAAACTAACCCATTACTTACAACTATAATTATATAAAAAAGAAAGCAGTTAAAGCTTTTTCTTTTAACTTAGTCAGGAAAACTCCCAATTTAAACCAAATTACAACCTTTCATCCAGTTTTCTTGGCAAGGGTGTTCACGCTAACACTATCCTAATGTGCCTTAAAAACATTTTGCTAAATCAAAGTAGACCTTATTATAAGGAATTAGAGTCAATAATAAATTGATATAGCTTCTTTAATCAGCTGATTGCAAGGGACTTTTATTCCGTTGTAAAGACACAAATCATGCACCTCGCTTATTTTAAAATTGGATATGGCGTTGTAAGTAAATAATTATTTATAGATATTGTTTTTAGCTTCACATCTTATCTTGCAAAAATTGCACGTTGAGTGGCGGAACTCACCTTCAGAATTCGGTGGAAACGGAGGAATAGGATATTGGGATAACTGCGTGATGCCGAGAGAGAGAGAGAGAGAGAGAGTGGGAGATGTATCCCGGCATAAACTGAAAAAAGACAAAACACTTATATTTTCTTGTTGTCATACCATTCTTGGACAATGTTATGTCCTGTATTCTCTGGTAGGTTTATTTTTCAAATATATTTTTTTCGTTGGGAAACTTGCTGCTTTTGCTCACCACGCTCAACTTGCTTGTCGAATAAAATTAAAAAAACACTCAAAAACTGAATTTTAAATTATGCATACATAACATATACAAAAACTAAAACAAACATTGCAAAATTTTTCTTTTTCTACTTCACAATGTGTTAATCTTATATAGAAGGAACCTATCCTTAAAGGGAAGCTAGTGTTAAGGCACACTCCACTTCCAATTCCAATTTTTCAAGACATTGCTTGGTGGAAATCAACACCATGTTTTGTCCTTTTACCTGGGAGAAAAAATCAAAACAATTAAAAAAAAAATACGTTGCATTAAAGATATGTCTTTAAAAATAAAAAATTTTCAATCTTAGATTGAAATTGTTTGAATCTCTAGATATACTCTCCCAATTCAACTATTCCTTCTAAAACATACACCCGTTCCATGTAAAATAAATGAATATGCCACCTCTACACGTCCTAAGTAAATCGAAGTGCTGCACGCTCAGACAGAATTACATTTTACACAGGTTGGCTTAACTTTTATATAGCGAAATACGTATATTCTTCTACCGCTTTTAAATGCTTTAGCCGTTAGCTTCATTGAATTGAAACAGTTTAAATAGTTTTTCTTTATAATGATTAAATGGTAAATTGCCTTTTAAAATGCTTATATCTTGGATGGATTTATAAAATTAGATTTTATGTAATCACGACGGTTGTAGGTTCGATTAGGAAAGATTTTTTTAATAAACAAGTACTTCTTATTTATTTGAGGCCGTCGTGGCGCAGTGGCTCAAGGGTGTGACTGTAACGTGACGATTGTGGTTTCAATGCCCACTCGAGGAAGTGAAATATTTATTAACGTTTATGTTTCTATTTCTTCGCTCTGGTGTCGAGGCAACGCACGCCACTCAACACGCAATGCCTCCAGAATTCGGCAGAAAGTGGGGAACGGAGTGTCTTAATACCAGATTCCCTGTTGTATGCGGGATATAGCGTGAAGCTGGTTTTTTTTTCTTATGATGAAATATAATAGAGTTTGATAGAATTGAATGAATTTCAGAATAAGTTAGTGAAACAAAAAATCTTATATATCACACTAAGCGTTATAAAAATTATACAAAATCCAGTGTTATATATTACAATTGAAGGGCGAAGCTGTTACAAAACGAATGAGATTTTGAAGATTCTATTGAGAAATCAGAACAATGAAATATGAAGTGGCCATATCCTAGTCTATTTTCTACTGATATTATAAATGTGAAAGCTTATGAGGATAGACGTTTGTCCCAGTTTTTCGCAAATCTGCTGAACGAATTGAGATTAAACTTTTTATTATTGCATCAGAATAACAAATAGGCCATAATTTATGTACAGTTATTATTATAATTTGGCTATAGTAATATAACAATAAGCTTAAGCAGGTGAAGTCGCGCGTTTTCTTATATTATGAGTCATTAAATTTTGTTATTTTTCTTAATATAGTCAAGATTCAGTCACTCAAGACGCTATATCTCTAAGCTGGATAAGAAACGTTAATAGATTGTCTTAAATTAATTATATTATTTCTGCTTAACTTGCAGCATCATTAAGGAGATGTATGTTAAAAATATATACCGTAGCCGCAATGGCTCAGCGGCACAGCGTTTGGTTATAAGCGCGACGGTTGTTAATTGAATTCCCACTCGTGAATGATATAAATTAAACTATTAACACTATCTACCTAACTTTGCAAAGAAGTGAAGCTGCTTTTTTATTTTTTTGTGCTTAATTACTCCGTCCTCCACACGTCGTGTGACAGTCACATCCTTGTGGGGCACAAGACAGGCCTCAAGTCACGCCACGCGCTACGACAGCCCCAACAATGTAATGGAGAACAGAGTGTCTTAACACTAGGTTCCCTCTGTCTACTCTGCCGTGTGCGGGATACAGCGTGAAGCTGATTTGTTTCTTTTTTATTTATTTAATTATTACAAGTAATACTTAACTTGCCGTATTAGTATTTGTTTTCATGTATGAGAAATCTTGGCAGATCAATTTGACCCACTTTCCAGTGTCCGATTGAGCTGAAGTTTGGATTATGAGTTCAGTTCTGATGACAATGATTCTGATGACGTAATCAATATTCTTGTTAATTCAAAATGGCCGCCGCAACAAAATGGCGCATTACATTTTTTTGCACAACTCACTTAATAAGAAAAACAATCCAGAAAGTTAATTTCTAAAACGGTTTTTCTAATTAATATTTTATTTTATAAATATTTTATCATATAGAATAAATAAATAGTAAAACGGGGGCGCGCGGTTAAGTGCGATTTTTGTGTCGGGTGAAGACCGACTTGATTAAGGACAATGGACTCCGACCAATTACTACAAATATTTTTTGTTAATAAATACGATGCGAGATTGCTTTTAAATAAATCAACTCATTTTCATTTTATTTACTTTTGATAATATATTCTTAATTAAAAATATTGTAATAAATGTAAAATGTTTATTTTTAACTTTTACCAAATAACGAAGATGGAGTAGGCAGTGCTGACTGAGTGCGATGGTATAGGTTTTGATTCCCAATCGGGAAGAAATTTGAGGCGTTAAGTTCCGCCAAAACACGCAATATCTCGTTACTAAGCTCCGCTACTCATAACTGAGTTATGAATTCCAGTAATATTTGCGATGTAATATCAAAATCTTTATAAGAGCGATACTATAGTAGTAGTATATACTATATTTTTTCAAAGCTCTAATGTCTAATAATTTAAAAAATAATTTTAAACATTTTTATTTCTGAAGGTAATTCTAATAATCAGCAGAAAGTGGGAACGGAAGTGTCTTGATAGGAACGAAGTGTCTTAACACTGGGTTCCCAGGTTGCATCTACCTACCGTGCTATGTGCGAGATTCAGCGTGAAACGGCAAAAAATAGTATTATTACTGTAAAGTAATAACACTATATCATAGACTTTCTCCCAAAGGTATAAAGCTTGAATCAGCTTATTTCAATCATATAAATATAGTAATTGAATGATTTATAAGAAAGGATGTTGAATCAGACACTCGAGTATCCAGTTATTTGTTCCATTGCCAACTGACAATGTTCCTCGTGTATCATTGAAGTGTTCTTAGCTTTTAAATTGGAAACAATAAGGTATGATAAAAATATATTTAGATGTCATCATGTCGCTACAATAACAACTGTAGGTTATATAATTGTATTTATATTGTAAGGTGAGACACAGGGTTCCGTAATTTGTGGGAAGTCTTTTAAATATACGACGAGTGAAAAAAAATTACGTAGCGGGACTTGAAATCGAATCTTGGAAATCACCGAAAAGATCTGAGTTATATTTTTTTATACTCGTGTGGAATTTGTAAAACTTTAAACATAAATATAAGTTATTAAGAGTAATAAGCCTTCAATCTGCAATCGTCAGTCTTGTGTAAGCTGCATTAATAAATTGATCTGATTTAAAACTTGTGAAAGCCAAATATAATTTAAAAACTGGTCAAGAACGAATCTGATTCATCCATAGGGTATATTGTACCATGCCATAACGGAAGGAGACAATTTTAAGCATGCAGCTTCTTTGTAATAAATTAATTACAAAAATAATTTTGTAATGGTTTTTTCTTGTGATAGAATTAAAAATTTCCGGAATTTTTCCTTTATTTGGTAAATAATTATAAGGCGATGGCAAGTACACTATAGGTTTTAATTCTGAGGAAATTCCAAACAAAATACAGCAAAAACGATGCATAAGAGAGCATAGACTATACGTGATATTAATTTTAGCTTTAAACCTATACGTGATATCGAAACAAAATAATGTTTTTGGCGGACGATCAAGAAAATGATTTTATAAGAGATTTCCTTTTGTAGAAGAAAATCATGAAAAACATTTTTTACCTAGGCATCGCATTTACAAGCTATCAGTGTATGACAACACAAAAAAAAATCAATTTCACGCTGTATCCCGCACATAGCAGGGTAGGCAGAGGGAACCTAGTGTTAAGACACTCCATTCCCCACTTTCAGCCGTATTCTGGAGGCATTGCGTGTTGAGTGGCAGAACTCACCTTACCTATAATAAAAAAATCCATATACAGAGGTCATGGTTAACGACTGTTGACTCCTTTATGGGATATAAAAAGCCTCATTACTAATAGCAATATTTTGTTATGTTTTACTTCATATCCCTAGAAACGCTGCCGGAAACGTATACAAAAGCCTCATTAGCGGTGACGGAATCCACATGATTTTCATTTTTATAGCCATTTTCCTAGTTATTCAAAGAAAAATACAAGAAATACTGTTTTTTTTGTTGGTTCTTGGTAATGTTTTATTTGTGTTATTGAACAAAGTAGTTTAATATTCGAAATTAGGGGCTCCAAATTGTAATAAAAGTAAAATAATAACGAGGTGGTGGTGGTATATATAACATATACAAGCCCGAGTGTTGTGGGATCGTTTAAACCTTGAGGAAATGGGATTAAATATATGTTTTTCATTTTCCCGATATCCAAGTTAAGCGAGAAATGGATTACGGAGCTTAACACTAGATTCATACAGCCTACCCTGCTAAGTGAGAAAAAGAGTGACAAAAGCCCAAAAGATGTATTTCTAGTGCATATTCTTCCCCCGTAAACTGTTAAGCCAATGAATAGATTTTCAGAAACGATACGTTGTTGGATTTGTCTTGATGACGTGAGTGTTACTAATATTAATTTAAATTATAAATAATTATAAGTTTCATAGGCAGAGGACACCTAGTGTTAAGATATTCCGTTCCCTACCTTCTACCGAATTCTGGAGGCTTTTGGAGGACTTCTGTTGAGTGGCAGAACTCAACGCCGTGCTTTGCCTTCACACCAGAGCGGAAAAATGGAAATATAAACGTAAATAAATATATTAAAATTATAGAACAATATTGTAACTTTGTACACAATAACATATACTTCGTATGATTAAAGAGAAAAATAAATAAATAAATAAATATATATATATATATATATATATATATTTATACAGGGTGGAAGAGGCAGCGCTTCTTTTACTGACACTGCATATAGGGTAAAATATTTCAAACCCGGAGCTAAAAAAATTTATCAAGATGCCTCAACAGTTTGGACGTAGGATTTTTTTTCATTTCACGATTTTTTTCCATACCTGTATTTCGTGTCACGCA
>DWGR01001472.1:0-16102 GCA_018247715.1 Heliconius burneyi | reverse complement strand
ACTTAGCGTTCAATTTCCTGACTTTGGAGTATTAAGAACTTACTAATTATTCTTGTAAAGATAATACCCTACTCTACCCTTTGCCACCGTTGGCTTCAAATAAACATGATATTTTTTTTATTATTTACTTATTTCAACACTACATACGCTTGGCCCGTACCCTTTTTTAATTATATTTAATTTTCTTAATATATATATATATATATATATATATATAAAAATATTAATTACATTATTGTTTATATATATATATATATATATATATATATATATATATATATATAATACCTATAAGAAAATTTCATTTTAAACTTTACATTATGTTATAAAATCTCACCTAGATCCTAAAAGGTAATAATCGAGCTTTATAATAATATTGTATTTACATATTGTTATTTATAATATTGTATTTTACACATTACAGTATACATTTATACTCAAATACACACTATGTTAGGTAGTTATTATATATAATTTAGATATGTATGTAAAATAGTAAATTATTTTATTTAAAAAAAATATTTGTAAGGACTAGGCTAGTGATAAAAAAGTTAATAAAGTGATTTATTATTTATTCCCATCCATGTATGTATCCTGTATGAAAAGATAAAAAAATATATATTTCATCTTTATACCCATCAAGTAACAAGTAGACAAATAAAAACAAGAATACAATTCCATAAGCTTTTCATGACGCCATAAAACTGAAGAAACTATTATATTTTTAGAAGTGAGCCTTAACTTAAGGTATTCTTCCAGTATATATTTCATATAAAGAAAATTGATGTCCGCTATGTGTCCTGGAACGTTTAAAGTTTCGTTTTAAAATTCTCCTACTTTCAATACCAAATAGATATATTTCCACCGCTATCGATATTTTATTCAAATTTTAGTAAAGATCGTGTAGAAGATTGACGTAATTGATTTTTATTTGAAAAAATATGCGTTGTTTTGAAAATATTTTTAATTAAGTATAACTAAAATGAAAGGGTAAGTCGACTAATCTATTAAACATTATCTTTTATCTTTTGGCTATAAACTTAAAAAATAGTTAAGTTAGTAGTCAGACGGTGTCCCACTGCACCACTATAAGGTTAGAATCGAACAGGTTCATACAGACTTCAGGAAGTCTGTTATAAAATTAATAGCTTACTACATTTCTTATTGTACCCCAATCATCTGATAAAATATTAAAATTAACATTTTGCCACATACCATTACTAAATATATCCATTAAGCGCAGCCGCTGGTTTAAAATCAATAACCTATATAAGGATAATCATTATGACGGTATAGCAATTTCTACTGTACTGGGTTTCATTTTAATCAAATCCTTGTTTTTACATGCAGCTTCGCCCTCGTGATCAAACAATTTTCTGGAAGAAAGGAAGGCTTTCAGCAATTTGCAGGAAGTAATTAAGAGTTGCATATTGTCATATACATTCTAAATGCTCGTGGACTGGATGCAAGTGCAATTGTTTACATCGAAACGATTAACGTGATGTAATATGTTCTTCTTATATTAGAATTGTTTAAAAAATAGGGCTGTTGTGGCGCATCGGCACAAGTGTGTAACTGTAAAGTAACGGTTGTGGGTTCGATACCCATTTGGAGGAATTAATTATTATTTTCGTTTTTTTTTGTTCTGATATTAAGGCAAAAGTGCAGCTTTGGGTTCTGCCACTCAACACGCAAGGTCTCTAACATTCGACGGGTGGGGAACGGAGTGTCTTTACACTAGGTTTTCTTTACCAATATGCGGGGTACAGCGTGAAGCTGAAAATAAAATAAAAAATTAGTACACATATGAATTGAATATCGCAACACGCATAGGCAGACTCGACCGGATCATTACCACCCCCGGCATTTAAAACCGGCGTGAGGTAGTGGCTTAATGCTACTGCGTTTCGCATTGGGTAATGCTGGGCTCCGGCGCTCAACCACTTCAAAAGCTGGCAACGCACCAGTAGCTCCTCTAGTGTTGCACAGGGTCGTGGGCGGCGGTGATCTGTGGGATCTGTTGCACAGGGTCGTGGGTGCGGAGTTACCATCAGGTAAACCGTACGCTCGTTTGCCATGTCTTTCTTCATAAAAAAAAGAATTTACAAATCAATTTGAGCATATGACTATGTTCAAATCAATTGAAAATATATTTGCATTGTCCAAAAAGACCTTGAAAAATTTTATCAGTTTTCAAGAACTCTTAAATTTTTTCTTACAATGTTTTTTAAAGGTATTTTTTTACAAAAACGTCAATCAATAGTGGGTAGTTGTCTAAGGAATAGTTCGGACTGTACCGTATTATATTATGTAAGTGATCGGTTAAGCCGTAGGGATTTCCAGGCCTGAACGATCGATGCGTTAGAAATATTTTAGCGTTGAGAGGTTTTATATTACTAGGTACTTCCAAATTGCGATTTTTTTATAAAATATCTTTCTTATATATTTTTTTAATGTAATTGTCTTACTACATAATATGAAGAATATGAAAAATATAATAATTATTGTGAGAGCTGATTTAATTTTCTTACTTGAACTTCCTTAACAAAAAATAATCAACCAAAAATCAGCTTCACGCTCCCGCACACAGCAGGGTAGGCAAAGGGAACCTTGTGTTAAACCATTGCCGACTTTCTGCCGAACTCTGGGGGCATTGGGTGTTGAGTGGCAAAATTCAACGCCTCGCTTTACCTCGTTAACAGAGCGGGAAAATGAAAATAATAAATATTGTATTTTCTCGAGTCGAAATCGAACCCACAACCTGTCGCATTTACTGTCGCTCGCTTTTAGCCCTAATCCACGATGGGCATCGCTTGACCTATTTATATTTTATATATTTATTAAAACTGTGATCTTTATTAGACTATGATTATCATTTATTTTTGTATGAGAATTTGATATTATATTTATCTCAAACCAGAATGGATAATAAAGTATGAACAAAGGAAATGTAAAATATTTTTCTTATTTTAGCTTCAGTATATATCTCGTATATAGTAAAGAAGGCAAATGAAACTCAGTATTAAGATTCCCTGGTACCATACACCGACCTATTTTCGAGATGTTACATATCGAGCGACGGAACTCAACGCTGTTGTTATCTCGTTACTTGATCGAGGGAACGTATATAATTAGTTTCCTCTAGTAGGAATCGATCCAGTATAGAGTCACAGGCTGTACCGCTGTATGTACTAGATAGCAGTAAAATTCTAAAGAAATTATCATAGTTATTTCTTTTGTCCAAAACTTGAATATATTTGTACATAAAGAGACAAATTGGAATTATGTTTTGCCATGCGAATTGGAAATATGTTTCTGAATTTTTTGACTAAAACTTCAAAGTAACTATCCCGTCTATAGAATTTGTTAAATTATTGTTATGAAAATGTTAAATATTATGAGACCTTTGTCTATTGAATTATTCTTTACTTATTTTGATTTAGACAAAGTCAAATATATTATTAAACAAGAATATATTAATTAGTAAGTTTATGTTATTGTTAAATATTATTTACTGCTTATTAGGGGGTGAATTAAAATAAATCATGAAACACGTATTCAATGAAATATTTTTAAGAGTCTTAATTTAAAATTTCATAAAAATGGATGGCGATTAAAAGATTTTTCCATACATACTTTCTACTCCTAATTTGCATCCTTCTAAATTGAATAAATTCTAAAAAATAAATCGAATTTTAAAACACCTTGAAATATGTGTTCAGTGAAATATTTTTAAAAATCTGAATTTCAAATTTTATAAAAATTGGTGCCCATTTCAAAAAAACCCATACTAACTTTCAACCCCTATTTCACCCCTTAAGGCTTTTTTAACTAAGCAAATTATTCCCCTTTATAATAATATCAGTGTAAATTTTCGCTACTAAACGGTAAAAATACCTCTTCCATGCAACGTGATATTGACGATATGATTACCCCATACCTGGCTGGCACGTTTGGAACAGAGATTTAATAGAAGATTTCTGATTTCTTTTTTGTCTATATCTAAGCAATTTGGAATAATCCTTTTTTTACAAATAATCTTTCGAGTAGAATTTGAGCTCATGACTTTGTTGACTTTTGTTCGAAATAGATTACTTGAGTAAAAAATGGGTAACGCTTCTTTTATCGTTTTACATAAAATAATGTACAAATCATATAGCAAGGCTAATTTTATTATTAAGATTAATCTCTACTAAGAAATACTCGTAAATATATTTTAATTTGTTAAACCCATTTAATTTATTTTCGAATCGCTGAACGCTTTCTATATATTTAACTGCCCTTTCCAAGACACTTCGTAGTGCAACTACGTGCTTAGAGTAAGATTTTGTTGGAAATAGTTCTAACTTGTAACATCTTAGCTTTGTCTCAAAATCAATACAGAACAAAGTTTAAAGATGAAACACGTACACGACAGACAAATGTATTTTAGTAAATAATATAAATAAGCTTATATATCCTTGTGATTATTATTCCAAAGTAGTTTTACATGATGTTTGTGAAGGTATTTTTATAGGTATACTGTTAGACTGACACTATTCTATTAACTACATGCGGTGAAGTGCGAGTCTGACTCGTCCTTTAAGGGTTCTGTATCAATTTAAAGATTGTCGATTGGGTATGTGACATATAAAAGTTGATAAACTTATGTTTCTGGGCGCATGAATACTGAAAGAGCTTGTAATGTTTTTTAAATTATCTATAATTTTCCATTCTTCAGTTTTTTTTCCTTTTATTTGATTTAGATATTATCTATCAAGCATATGATTTTGCCAGATGAACAAAGATACAGACAGACTGACGACTAAAAAATTCTATAAGGGTTCCTTATTTTTCTTTTAATGTACGAAACTCTAAAAATCTTAATATTCTTTTTGACGTATATTTCATGTTACAGCATTTTATTTTTAGGGTACTATCTCCTGTTGACTTAAAATTGTAAGATGTTACAAGAAGTGAGAACTAATCGTACAAATTAAAAAAAATATTGCGTGGTGTACATATATTATAGGTACATCACAGAAAAACCAAAAAACAGAAAGAACACTCCTCCTTTACCAATTTTTCCATTTCTTTCTACTCAATTCCACATTTTGTCCAACCATACCTTGCGAATGCCAAAAAATAATACAAAAAAGCCAACGCTATTACTTACCAAGACATACAAGCTGTCTGTGTGTAAACGTTCCTAACGTCTTTTCACTGGACAGTCTCAAAGCTTTAGATTTTACTTCACTATTGAGTGGACTCGAGTATCTGTTGGTATCAGTTTATACGGATCGCACTCTCTGTAGACAATCTAGATTTTTCTTATGATATCAAAAGCACTGAAGTACTAAAGTTTTATCATCGTATACGTAAGGAAATTCATTTTTTTTAAATTTAAATACAAATTTCTGTATTAAAGTAAGGTTCTTATTATATATATAAAGATTGATGTCATCGTGGCACACGAGAGAGAGATTTTCGTTTTTTACTCCGGATTCGAGGCAAAGAGCGGCGTTGAGTTTCACTAATGAAGAGTACAACACTAGGTTCTCAGGTGCCTTCGGCCTCTTTATTCAAAATTTAATATGAGAATATTTAATATGAGAGCACTAAGAGAGGATTTTTCGAATTTCCTACGGTTAAGGAAAACACAAAATTCTTCACTTATTTTCTTAAAGTCCACTCACAAGAACTTCTGTTCTAATAATAAAGAATAATAGCTTTTTTTTATATCCTCTTCCCATTTTACCAATTTCTAGTTCTTGTCTGGTGGTGACAAGCTACAGATATTTACAAGTAACGACTGTCATGTTACCCTGGGGACCCATCTTGTAGTACATTCGTAACTTTGTGGCTAAATCTGTTATCGATATTGTACAGATTTCTAGCTATTCTACGATTACTAGACCGTTTAACGGTTTCGATTGACAACCGGAACCGATTGGTTATTTGTAGTAGCTTATAGTTGTTAAAGGTTGCACCTATTGTGAAAATTATTATACTTGTATCGCTAAATGTACCTATATATTATAAAGGTAATTTATATTTTGACATTTGTATTTTTGTACAAGACATTCTGAGTTGAATGGAGGCACTTAAAGCCGCGAAAGATCTTCTTGCTTTAGCGGAAACGGAAATATATAATTCCTCCAAATAGGAATCGAATCCATAGCTGTCACGCTTACAATCAAAAACTGTACCGCTACGCCATGAGATCCTTATTATAATACATTTTTAGGTATTAAAGCAGAAATCGAACCCACGACCCAAGTCAAACTCACAAGCCGTGAGATATAATCTCACTCTGTAACAGAGCCGTGAAATATAATCAACAAACTAGAAAGTGCATTTTAGTTTCTATTTCTCCTCTACTTTGATTCAAAGATTTTAGATTCAAGATGTACCTACGTGTACGTGATGCTAGTAAATTCTGCTTTGTAACACTGAAATAAAGTAAAAGTTTGTCGTGTGAGTCAACTACAGACCCGATTTTAGATCTTCGGCAGTATTCTGTTCGGGCGTTTTATTTGATACTTTTAGTATATACATCAATAGAATTTTGCGATACGTGTAATTTTTGTGATGAAGCTTAGTATATTAGTATTTAACGTTGTTAAAAGTTAAGTTAACAATTAACTTACCTTTCCATTCTATTTTCTTTTTAAAAATATTTAACTTTTTTAAATCTTTGCAAGTTACTAAAATGTTTGAAATGCCTGGCTTGATTTTGATAGAACTTTGAAATAATGTCTATAGTCAAAAAGACAAATGTAAATTAGAGATTTTTCTTTACTCTTTCTCTATTTACCCAATAATATGCTAAAAATCAATTTATTGTGTATTATTTAAATAGTATAGCCGTATTTTGCCCATATACAATTTGCCGAATCTAAACGCGGCTGCTTCGGTTGATATAAAAGTTTAAATGGAGTGCTTTGGTATGAACATTGAATTCTTTACAAGTTTTAAACCAGGAAATATACTGATTTTTCATGGCAATGTTTCATTAGCCTTATTATTATAATATCTAGTCTATATGAAAATTTATCTTCAATCATCAACGACTAAATATTTTTAATTGATACTATAAAATATAATGGAATAGATACAGACAACCTAAAATTATTTCATTCTAGTATTTTTTTAACTTTCTAATATATGCCATAAGTATTGTGACTTGAGCGGCACTCAATATGACATTTCGTCTTCTCAAACGAAAAACTACGAGTAAAGTAATTTATTCCTGGGATCGAAACCACTACCATTACGTCTTTACAATCAGTGTATATATAGATGGTATCTTACGCTATGATAACGCTTAGTTATATTCTATATTATATAAACGAATGCACAAAAAACATCACTCATAATTATCCATTAATAACATAATACAGCAAATGGTTTTACAACCGCAAGCTTGGCTCAAGCGTACTTAATGATGTATACCGTGGACTACTGAGTATTGACACAATCATGAATAAATCAAAATTATCCAGAACCTGTCGACGTAAGGGCTTATTTAGGTTAAAGGTTGATTTATAAATAATCCCACTGCTGTAAAATCTTGTTGGATTCCGACACGCAACGTCGGGTAATTCGGGAAGAAAAGAGAAGAATGAAGTGTCTTGAAAATGGGTTTAGTTCCAGGTAAGTTCGGATAGGTTCAAAGCAGAGGGAGCCTAGCGTTAAGGCATCCCGCTTCCCACTTTCCACTGAACGCTGGACGTATTGCATATCTAGTGGTGGAACTCAGCGCCACCATTTGCCCCCCGTCACCAGAGCGAAGAAATGAAAATAGTTAATATTTAATTTTCTCGAGTGGGTATCGAACCCATAACCTATAGCGGTTATAGTGAGGCTGTAAGGTTATGGGTTCAATTGAGTGCTTGTGCCCCAAATTGCTACCTTGCTGAGAGGCTGTCGTGGTGCAGCGGCATAATGGTGTGATTGTAACGCGACTGTTGTGGGTTCTATCCCCACTCGAGGAAGTGAAATATTTATTTACGTTTATATTTACATTTCTTCGCTCTGGTGTCGAGGCAAAGCGTGGCATTGAGTTCTGCCACTCAACACGCAATGCTTTCAAAATTTGGCAGAAAGTGGGGAACGAAGTGTCTTAACATTAGGTTCCCTCAGCCTACCCTGCCGTGTGCGGGAAACAGCGTGAAGCTGATTGATTGATTGATATAATTTAAACGAATCTTTAATGAATGTCACATTCATTCAGGTTCTAATTGCGCGTTGCTGTGTTTTAATTGAAACAAAATACAGTTGTTCAAAAACAATTTACTTAGATAAAATATGTACCGTCTCCATTTACAAAGACCATGTGGTGTCTAGAAGTATGTAAGAGCTGAAATTGTTTTCAACTAAGAGTATGAATTTCAGAAGTGGCATCATTATAGACTTTTAAGATTAAAAAAGTAGATATAAAGATATTATTTTGTGTAATAATGTTATTTTATTGGATTAAAAGCAATTATGCTAAAGTTGGTAAATGTGTGTATGTTAGGTTTTTTTCTCGGGAACTGAATGTCATTATCGACGTAATCTTCTTAGATTTAAATGAGTTATATAACAACTTAGTAACATTTTAAATTTTAACAAAATTGGTTCAGTAGTTTTTGAGGTATATCCATCCGCATTCGAACATGTACTCGAATGTCTGAATACCTTACTTAGGTTTAAAATAAACAGAAGCTTTAGGATTACTTTGTTATTGGTGTCTCCATTTGTCCAGATCATTGATCTCGAGATCGCAAGGACCTATTAAACATACCAGCCAACGCAATCAAAAGATACGAGCATTTACGTATCGTTTGGCTGCGTGAATGAAATTCGCTGCGTAATCAAAATCAATAAGGTTCTTGCCGAGGAGAGTTCCAATTAAGAAAAATCCGAAATGGTAAAATTTATACATTAAAATGTACTTTATTGTACATAAAGTTTATATACAAAATTAACAACATGTACAATAAGGCGGCCTTATCGCTTACAGCGATCTCTTCCAGGCAACTTTTGGTCGTTGGAGTTGTATAAAAAAAGAATATGATGGGCGGTACATTAAATGGTAGTAAAAGGAATTTACCCTTCTAGCTTCACACTTTATCCTTACGGGGTAGTCAGGGAGAACGGAGCGCCAAATGCTACGGTCTCTACGTAGCTATTTGTAGCTCCGTCCTCCACCACCCGCTGTTCCATATAAGGAAGTTAATAATAATAATAAATAATATAAATAAATAAATATTTAAAATATAGAATACCTAAATTATACAGTTTCCTTTATTTAAGATTATTATGTATACGGTGGACTAACACAAGCTACAAAATAAGAATAATTGATTTGCTCGAGTGGGAAAAGAACCCATAACCGTTGCGTAAACAGTCAGAGGTTTTACAGCGGTGCAGTGACGGCCTTCTTTCATTTGATAATTAAAATAAATAAAGAAAAATAAATAAAAGAAATACATCGTTTCCATCCAAATCTTTGCTGTATGTGTCTGAATAATTAAAATACGCAAGAATATACGTCGCCTAAAACTTTTATCGTACAATGCGAGAGTGCGAAAGGGCCATTCCGCAAAGTTTGTCATAGTGATATGCGGTTAAATATATATACTGTCTATATAAAGTTTTATATATACATATTACAAAATAGCGACAAAAGTATGCTCATATTTTGGAATAAATATGGTGAAAAATAGTAGGTTTTTATTTTGGTTGACTAATTTTTTAATAACAGTTTTGCCAACTTCACAGCTGAGTTTTGGAAGAAGCACTGTAAGTTCACACTCACTCGACAACTACAAAGTCTATTTAATTAAACAATATTTAAAACTTTAATTGAGAAGTCTGTTAAAAATAATTAATTTTGTACATATATTTTAATTATTTTTAATTTATGAATACGAGTATATTCAGAGCATTCTAATTTTATTATATTTATCTTTTATTATCCAAATTGCATAATTTTCTTGTTGTGACGTTAATATTATATAGAAAATTGGTGTAGTTAATAGAAATAGGAACACCAAATGACTACATGTTTTTCGGGTTCATTCACTTCAAAGATTTTTATCAATTTGTGAAAATATGGTGAAAATAACGGAGAAATTTAACACTAAGTTTACCTTCTACATTAATATGTGCAGCATACACGTATCTAAAAAAATATGAATACCATATTAAAATCTTCAAAAAAGAAGTTCGAACTTTATTTTGCACGTATAAATGTGACGCGTTCGTAAGTTGTACGAGTATAACATATTCGCCTTTGTTTCGGCGTATTCAAATAAAAAAAAACTAATAAAACACAGTTTTTATTGTAATACTCCACAGTCTGCATGTTAAAGTGAATATTTCTATGTATTAATGAGGCCGTTACAAGGGCAGGAGGAGGAGGCTCGAGGAAGTGAAATATATTTACTTTTATTTCCATTCCTTCGCTCTGGTGTTGAGGCAAAGCGTGTCGTTGAGTTCTGCCACTCAACACGCAATGACTTTAGAATCCGGCAGAAAGTGGGGAACGGAGTGTCTTAACACTATGTTTTCTTTGCCTATACTCTGTGCGGGATACAGCGTGAAGCTGATTTTATTTATTTTTATTAATGCTGCATACGTCTACATTACGTTACAATTAAACTCTACTGCCTTTTTGTTGCTTACTTTTCAAGTTAAAATATATTTTTTTCTAAGAAAATTATTTTCATTAAACTTTAGTGTATATTGCATAGTAATATCTATTAGGGTGGGCCAAAAAATTCTACTCATTTCGCTTCTCAATATAAAAATGAAGAGCTATCCTTTAAACGCACGTATTTCTTTGGTGTCCAGAACAACATTTTCACTATAATTTAATAACTTAATATAAGTTTATTATACTATTTTTTTATTATATGAAACTTAAGCTATTTTGACTATTACAACTCTAACTGGGAATATTTTTTAAATAACTCAAATTGTCAAAAAATCAACAGTCTCCAAAACTACTTATTGGTTTGAATGTAAAAAAAATATTTTTTGTTGGAACGTCCAATTATCAAGGAAGAAAAATATTATCGGTGATGCATAATGGTGGATTTATATACAATAAACATATATTATCTCAATTTACTTAGACGCACAGAAACGGGCAGTATTAGACATAAAATGATATTAGTTTTTTCTCTATAATAACCATTTACTTTATCTACATAATTATATGCATCTTCATAAATAACTTGAACCCAAAACAATGATATTTTAAATTTTTTATCAGTTTGTCTGTGCACGCTGATCTCAGGAACTTCTTTACTGATTTAAATTCAGTTTCCACTACTATACTTTAGCAAACTTTCTTTAACATTTAGTTTTTGAATTTTAGTCAGGTCAGAATTTAATTCGACATAATTACTACAAAATATATTTTTATCATTGCTTGAAATTTTATTTTCAATGTTACTCAATAAATAATTGTATAGTGCTAGCAGGTAAAACTGCGGGCGTGTCGCTAGTAAGAAATTTATTTATCTATTTCAAATAACCTTATTTTATACTCAAAAATTCGACAAAAAGGCAAAACACTATTAAATATCGATGTCCTAAAATTATTGATATTTTAGATAGATGAACCTATATGTTAGTACTAAGAGAATATCCATACATCTGAGATGGGAGAATACTTCAACTGTGTACCGAATGGACGCCTGGTTTTGACAAACGGTATATACCCTTACCCATTTCTGTGGCCTTAGGTTACATTGTTAGGAAAGGAAATGTTACTATTGTATATTGGGATTTAATAAATAGTCACTTCTCTCAGAGTTGGTTAGCCTTCAACTGTCTGTCTGTAAAATGATAAGACTGTGATCCCAGGGCCCTCATACCAAAGTCATTTTAGCAAAGCTGAAATTTTGAGGACTATTAGTCTAATAGGTATGGAGTTAGGACAGTATGCTTACTCACTAACTTAAAAGTTCGGCCCTTTCAGAGGTAGGTATGTTAGTAATAACGGTACATCTCTGCCTGGTAAGATGATTGAGCTTAGGATTGGTCTGGGTGCTCCTTAAAAACATATTTAAAAACGAGCGTTTCTACTTTAACGTGGCTGGACTGTACGTTACGTTGGCGCTATCTCTGAAAGGTCCCTACTTTCAAGTTAGAGAAAATGCATATTGTCTTAATTATATACTAGACTATTCATTCTCAAAATTTTAGCTTTGCTCAAATGACTTGGGTCTGAGGGCCCACTTAGGAATTTACAAGTGTTACTTGCAGAAATTTAAATTCGATATCAGTTCTCTTTCGATGTAAACTCTGTCTCAAAGCTTGAATAACCTAGATGAATTCAGCTGGACTTCATTCAGGAAACTACAAAGTATTTTCTAGTAACACTGGGGTTCACCTGTGACCTAGTTCGCAAGCATATATGGTCCTTAGCCGTTATTTCCACAGCCTCAAAACCGCTCAGCGAGCGATGAAGAAAGCTATGCTTGGTATTTCTGTACGCGTCAGAGTCAAAAGCCATATATACAGTAGACGAATGAAGATTACCGACATAGTTCTCAATGTGAAATAAATACTCTAGACAAGACAATGAAATTTATCCAAAATAAATTTGGATTATAGAAGGTGCAAAAACACAAAGGACATGAGAAAATCTTGAAAGACAAAAAAAAGTATCAATCAGCAAACGTAAATCCAATCCATGAAATAATGATAATAAATTTATGCTCAAACCGAATCAAACCAATTGCACACCAACTGCACGTTTCTTAAGCACATAAATAGAAAGATTTGTAGGCGCGTAAAAGATTCCTTCCCCATCGATCACAGGAAAGGTCTAGTTTCTACATAGTTCTACTTGATCGGATAACGTAGGGGCGGTCGTAAAGTGTACGAATGGCTCTATATAAGAGATATATCGTTTCATAATAAAGTATTGATTTTTTCCACGAGCCACTACGGTATGATGTGAGAAATGTTTATATTTTTTTGGATTTTCCTCTACACTTATAAATTTTTTTACAGGTAAGGCTTACACGCTTTGCTATTAGGTTCACTTTCCCTATCCTGCTATGTAGTATAAAACATGACGTTTTATATTTTCGAATCACTCTTGAGGTAGTTTCAACTATTGCATATTTATCCGGTTTATTAGCCTACTTAACTGAATTTTACCGTTTAACATGCAATATTTCTATTTAGGTAGAAAATTGTGAACAGGGTAACTTTTCACTAAACCCTCTTGTCTCTACAAAATCCGCTAGATATCTTTTCATGGGAAAAAGACAAGGCAAACGAGTGTTCGGGTCACCTGAAGGTAAGTGATCACCGGCGCCCACGACCTCGTGCAAAACCAGAGGAGCTACAGGTACGTTGTCGGCCTTTAAGATGGACATAGACGCATTTTTGAAAGTACCCATGTCATATCGACCTGGAAACATTGCCGCGGGTAAGCCATTCCAAAATTCCGTGGCGCGTGGAAGGAAATTTCCACGAAACCGCATAGTAGTGTAGTGCCAGATATCTAGGTAGTGTTGATGATATTTAAATTTGTGACTTTTGTGTGTGTGAATTTTGTTGGTTAGAAAATTCCGAGGCAGCTAATAGGCCAAACAGTTCCTCAGAACACTCCCCATAATAAATACGATAGAGAACAGCGAGGAGACGTTTCTACGCAAAGCCAAAGCCTTTCACGGCTCATTGATCCCGAATGATTCGAATGGCTCTACGTTGCAAATGGGTCAAGCTAATACTGGGGTGCAACAGCCCAGAGATGAGAACAGTACTCCAAATGAGGTCGAACCTGGGCCCTATATAGGGCCAAACGGTGTTTTGGCGTAAAGTACCGTCTCGCTCTGTTAATGACCCCCAGTTTCTTCGAGGCCAACTTGGCCTTTCTTTCCAGGTGATCCCGATATTGGCAGTCAACATTAAGGCCCAATATTCTGGTATTGGGCGCGGCTGTAAGAGGGGTGTTCTGAAAGACTGGTGATACGATAAATTGGGTGTTTTAGTGGTTAGATAGGTGATGATAAAAAAAAGCCGTAAAAAGAAACCAGAGTAAAAGTACAAAAGGTATTTTCAGCAAACACTTGGTTTATTCTAATTAAAATTTTAAATTACATGAAAAATATTTTTAAATGAAATCAGCTTCACGCTGTGTCCCACACGTAGCAGGATAAGCAGAGGGAACCTAGTGTCAAGACACTCCTTTATCCACTTTCTGCCGACTTCTGGAGGCATTGCGTGTTGAGTGGCAGAACTCGACACTGCGCTTTGCCTCGACACCAGAGCGAAGAAAATGAAATATAAACGTAAATAAATATTTTACTTCTTTGAGTGGGGATCAAACCCATAACCGCCGCGTTACGGTCACACCCTTGTGCCGTTTCGCCAAGAGGGCTTAAATTAAATTCAAAATGAATACGAACTTATATGATCAATTTTAACTTTTTCATAAAACGGTAACACCATTAACTAAACGTATATCCTCATAAACCCGTGGAAATACATAAAGACCAAACAGTGTGACCCCATAACTTTTATAAGCTTAGCCAGATCCAGTAAATAACATATAATGTAAAATTATCGACAATTGTCATAAGCGAGAGCTGAACCCACCACAATCGTATAGTTCCTGCGTGCATCAATTCTACAAAATTCACTAACTATCTCTCAGGCCATCTCTGAGGCCGTCATGGCACAGCGTCACAAGGGTATGACTTGGTGCGCTGCAAAATCGACTATTAGTGGGTTCGATCCTCACTCGAAGAAGTTAAATATTTATTTACGTTTATATTGCCATTTCTCCGCTCTGGTGTCGAAGCAAAGCGCGGCTTTGAGTCCTACCACTCAACAGGCAATGCCTCCAGAATTCGGCAGAAAGTGGGGAATGGAGGGAACGGTTCCCTCTGTCTACCCTGCTATGTGCGGGATAAAAAAATGTCTCATAATAAAGACAATATATAACCAAACACAGAAAATTGTAGCAAAGTGACTCTTTCACAAACTGAATACGCCAATCTCGAGAGTACGAAACGTGAATTCATTTTGATCATTTCTACTATCTTGTAGGTTTAAAGGTTTAAGTATTACAGCGTTCTATTCAACTCAGTATTTACGGTACGTTCATAATCGCTGTATTTACTTTTTCTGTTGCTCTAAAGAACACTCCAGCCTGTTTTTTGTATATTTTAGTGTCCTTTTTTCGAAGTAAACAGGTCACTTGGTCGCAGACGTTATGTCTGGGGAGTATTTTTGCGTCAGCTGCTATTTCTGCTTATTTTCAACTATCTAGGTTTTTATTTTACTTCCTATACTATATCCTGCGCCTTGCAAGGTAGACAGATAAATTTGGAAATCTAGTGTTAAGATATTATGAAGATTTCATTACCATTAGACACTTCCGTTTACCACTTTCCGCCGAATTGTCGAGGTATTGCGTGTGATTTGCGGAGAGCAAGGAAATGAGGAAAATATTCAATGTTTTATTTCCCCGAGTAGGAGTCAAATCCCGCAACCCTCGCCTTTTTAGTCACAAGCTGGCGTCCCTGCGCCATGACCACCTCTCGTGATTTTTTTGTGTAGTTTATGTTATTTTGTTAGCTCTACGGACGTGTACAGCTAGTAAAAAGAACTTTTTGTCAAAACACTGTTTTTAGTTTTTTTTTAATGTAAAAACATTTATTAATAATCGCCAAATGGTATTAAAATTATTATGTTATATTTCACTTATTTAATGAATTTAGATAGTAGGATTAAAAATAGGTACGCGCATTAAATTGTTTATTTTTTTTTATTTATGAGAAGCAATAAATGTACATAAACATTTTTATTTTTATTTTACCATGTATGAAGTCTGAGTAGGCGGAGAGATTGCACTGTCAAGATACCTCGTCTTTCCGCCCGTATTCGAGTCACAATGTGATTAGCGGCGGGACTCAACGCCGCACCATAATATAAACATACATTAACATAATTTATGAATTTCTAAGTTGACATTCCACTTTCCGTAACAATTGCCTAAAGTACTTTGTATTATATTTCATATTCTTGAGAAGTTATGCAACGACGTCACGTTTCTACGGAGATATCGTTCTCTAAAATGCTTTGCATTCTGGCGGTGGTGTAA
>DWGR01001471.1:0-16105 GCA_018247715.1 Heliconius burneyi | reverse complement strand
TTAGGACAGTCCGTCCCCCACTTTCTGCGGAATGGCTGTCAACCAAAGGGGGGTTGGGGGTGAAGGAGTAGCGCAAGGGCACAAGCGTGCGACTGTAAACGCGACGGTTGTCGGTAGGATTCCCACTGTATTTATTAAGTATTTAAGTATTTTTTTTATATTTACATTTCCTCGCTCTGGTAACGAGGCCAAGCGCGTGTTCAGTTCCACTACTCAATACGCAATACCTCATGTATTCGGCAAAAAAAGGAGTGGTGTATTTTCTAATCATCTGTTCCCTCTGCCTACCCTCCTGTATGCACGATACAGCGTGACGATAAAAAAATATCATAACAATATTTAAAATCAAAGAGCACAAGCGTGCAGCTAAATAAAAAAACTAAATATTTAGAACAAATAAAAAAAATTATATCTCTTTTAAAATAAAATATAGGGTAGTATATAAATAGTTTGTATTTACAGAGATCATAACCTATACATATATTATTATGTCATTATACCCCATAAAGTTCCGATCTGAGCTTTTAATATAATTGTTATTGCAATTGCTGGCAATTGAATAAATTACTTTATTCTGCATTAAATGATAGAAATGTTTAGTGTTTAGTTAGTGGGTATAACTTTAAATAACCAATATCGATAATTATTATCGTGTGTCCAAATTTCAAGATCGTATTCAAACTGAAAATATTTGTTTTTTGCTTCACCCCTTATTCTGCATATAGCAAAGTAGAACGTAATGTTAATACACTCCATTCCGCACCAACCCAATCTTCGAGTCATTGCGTGTTGAATGGCGGAACTCAACGTCGCGCTTCGTTAATATATTTTCGAGTTTAAGGAAATAAAAATAACTGATTCTGATGTAATGGTATGTGGTAAATACCATTACATTCAGACACTGGCCTCATCCAGAAATATCATAATTAATCATAAGCCCCCTCCAAAAATCTCTCGTAACAAAATGCAGATTCTTAGGCAAACTAAGCCGTGCAATCCGCTTTTATCTCTTAGCTAAGTGAGCCAGTAAATATTTATTTTCATCTTATACCATTATATTCTCAACGCCCTATCATAAATTCCTAGATTCAATCTTTTAACACTTTGTTTCCACACCCTTTTAGAAACGCGGAAATTTCATAAATAGCTAACTTGACTTATGATTTAACTTGTTAATTTAACTGTTAGTCGGTTTATAAACGAGTTGTAGTTAAAAATAATATTGTATAAGCCATCTAGAGATATAATTTTGAAAATTTTCACATGAAATTTGTGGGAGTAAATTTGAATAATAGTCATAGAAATTATTATATTTACTAGTTATTAAAAACAATCGATTTCGAGATCTTCGTATTTTACGAAACATACAAGTTTATTCATATGCTATAAAGCTGAGTTAGGTGACGGAAGTTGCTCTGGACACTAGATCTAGAACTACTCCTCACACAATGTAACATAGAAAAAATTGTTAAAACAAAAAAAAATAAAAAATAAACAATATTTTTCCAATACTATTTAATTCATAAAATCAATCTCAGATGTTTGTAGAAACATGGTCATTCATAATCTTCCGTAATATCATATAATGCTCCATACAGAAATGTTAATAACATAAAATAGTTGTAACAAGTGAATAAGAATATCGATGTAGCTTACTTAACCTTATGGCTTGGCTGACCGAACTTGCAGCTTAGTAGCCAGAGCGCTAGAACAGTTCCAACGAGGCGTGGGTTCGAATCCAGCTACGTTAACATTTTAAACTTTTTTGTGTTAAATAGAATAGAAATAAATAAATCTTAATGCAATCAAAGTCAAAACCATGTTACTTATCAACAAAACTAATATAACTGTTAGTTACACTAATAATTCACACTCGCGCGAACAATATGTCTCTGTCTTCCTCTACAAGTGAATTAACCGAGATGACACAATTACTGACATTATCAAAAGTTTTAATGTACTGAAATATTGAGTTACTTACAGTTACATATGAGAGCCGGAAAGTTAGTTTTTGATAGGAAAAGTTTTTAGTGGTTTATACCTTTTTGTTATTTTTTTGGTCATGTGAAAATATGACACGCGATGGTTGTAGATATTGTTTCGTTCGTCTGATCGGATGAAGTACGGCGTTGGGTTACGTCATTCAGAAAATAAATCTATACTGATGTACGTAGCGACGTATATAAAAAAAAGCAACAAAGATTTGATTTGTATTTAAATACATTTAGAACATATTGCGTAACAAAAAAAAGTTTTTTTTTGTATTTTATAGATTAATATTAGAATTAAATTTTCATTGAAAATTATCAGAATATAAATGAATATATATAAACAATAAATTATATCAGTACATAATACATAGCCCCCAGAGTGCTGGCTGAATTAGCGATGACGTAATAGCCCGGTGTAATTGAATTACACGGAACCTTTAAGTTCGATATTACATTTTAAGGTAATTGAAATTTAAATTTGAGGCTATCTAGACGTTACAGTGTCTGACTGTAAACGCAACGGTTGTGGGTTTGATTTCCATTCAGGGAATGAATCGTTCTCTTTTCCTCGCTCTAGCATAGCAATATTAGCATAGCAATATAAAGTACGGTGTTAAATTCCGCCACTCGTCATACAATGTCTCAAAATATGGGCGGTGGTTGGAGTATCTTAATATTATGCTCACTCTGTCTTGCCTGATGTACGCAAGATACATCAGAACGTGGAGATAGTTAAAGTGAAATATTATTTTAACAAGACCGACACTGACTCTAAGCGTAGTGGGTGTGGATACGTTTCTCACTTCGATATTACATTCATTTAAAAAAATGCTATGGATTTTGATGCCATCGTGGTGCATTTAATATTTATTTTATGTTTTCATTTGGGTGAAAAAAGGGAAAACAAGGCCTAATAAATTTACCGTTATCTTTCAATAAGTGCATTAGGTAATGAACTTATAATCATAAATACGCGTTTTTCCGACACCAACTCTTAACATTACTCAAAAAAGGTATAATCATTTAATTAGCTAACAGTATCATAAGTATATTTGTTGATCACATCGCTTACCTTTGAACCGTTCAGTAAGTTAGCAATATACATTATTTAAATAAGCTATAGTAAGAAAAAAGCTTTAGCACTTTGAACGAACTAACATAAAAATGTATTACAGTACTGTCAGTATATTTGTAAGAAACGATATCGCTTACCTCTAAAGTGTACATTAAGTTAGTTACGGTACACTTCGTGGTGACCGTAATAGTTCTGGTAAAGGGAAATGACTTATGGCGTATTATTTTAGAAAAGCTATTAACATTACGTTTGTGAAAACATCATTCTTGCCGCCAATTTTACTATATTCTTACTGGGCTTAGTTACGCTTTTGTTTATATGTTATAAGATTATAAGTTATGAAGCCGCCGTGGTTCAGGGACACAAGCGTGTAATTGTAACGCGACAGTTGTGGGTTCGATTCCAACTCTGAAGAATTACGGACGTATGGACAAAACTGAAAAAAAATTAAGGAATTAAGGCTTTTAGATGTCCTAGTTATATAATAGTAACTAATCTATATAATTTTGGACACGATTTAAAAACTGATAGCTCTGACAAGATAGGACTTTGTAAGGAAAATCTTCACAAAGTCACTTTATCTAAAATGGCATAATTTTAAACTAACACATTTATGGTGTGCTTTCTTCTACTTTAAGCTTCAGTACTAATCAAGAAGTGGCTAAGGAAAATGAAATTGGTATTACGAGTACAAACAATCAATAAATAATAAAATGATAACCTGATCATTAATAATTTTGTTAGCTTAGGGTAGGCAGAAAAAAAATATAGTTAACATAAATCACTCCGTTCCCTACGCATTGGCCAATTTTTGAGACATCACATTTTGAGTAGAAATCCTATTACCAGAGCGACGAAATGACAACATCGTTATCCCCCTAATGGGAACTGAACACACAACTATCAGGCTTATAGCTTTTTAATTACTGTACTATATTGTCGTTAATATTTCATATTTTGAAATATGATGGTCCAACACTCATACTTATAATATCATATGAAACTTCGCTTTAATCTTTAAAGCGAATTAAATACAGTGAGTTAAGTTTTCGCACAACTCTTTATCTGTCGAAACAAACGCAAGTTAAATTAACTGCCATATACAATGCTGGGGGTAATAAATTTCCAGTTGCCCCGCTTCCGAGATAAGAGTCAAAGTCAAGTGAACTGTGAAGTCGTTTTGAGGTATATTTTTGTTTTCTTGTGTTGTTTATATTATTTCTAAAAAAAATCACCTTCACGCTGTATCCCGCACACAGCAGGGTAAGCAGAGGGAACACCTAGTGTTAAGATACTCCGTTCCCCAATTTCTAACGAATTCTGGAGGCATTGCGTGGTGAGTGGGAGAACTTAACGCCGGGAAATTTAAACGTAAGTAAATATTTCATTTCCTCGAGTGGGGATCGAACCCACAACCGTAGCGTTACAGTCACACTCTTGTGCCGCTGCGCCGGCCTCGGCCTATATTATTTCTTATATAATTATTAGTTTTACGTAGGAGAGAGAGGGAACCTAGTGCTATGAAATTTTCCCAAGCTCCGCCCAATTGCGTGAATATGCACTTTGGGTGGCGGAACTCAACGCTGCGCATTGACACTTTGCTTTCAAAGCGAAGAAATGAAAATTATTCATTGTCACTATTTTCACCGTCGCGCTTACACTCAGACGGTGTGCCGCTGTAACTATCTTATAGTTTATTTTCTAGTTACTCGCTGGATGAACTAAATATTTAACATTTTCATTAACTTGCTCTGGTATCGAGGCAAAGCCTGGCGTTGACTTCCGCTATTTAACACACAGTGCCTTGATAATTCAGCGGAAATTGATGAGCGAAAGCGTCTTCACAGTAGGTTCCCTCTATCTACCCTGCTTTGAACGGGTAGAGTAAAAATATCATAAACTAATTAAACATCACCGGAAATGCCACCATTTATACGTTTTTCCTCATAATAATATTTTCATTTAAACTCCAGTGTTATATTGGTCATGTGCAGTTTTATGGCGGATGGTTTACGAGCTGCTGTACGCTTTATGCATACCGGGTGCATTGAAGCATGCAATTTGTCTCTACTCTTGTTCGTGTAAATTAAAGTTAAAAGAATTTTGTTGTATTACGTTTTATTCTATATTTTGTTTCTAGATGTCTAAAGAACTGCGGTGTGAAAACGGAAAAATTTTATTTAATAAAAGCTATAGTAAACAATATTAAATTAAATAATAAATTAACTAATTTAGTTAACGTTAAGTCTTGTTGTTAACATAATTGTTACCTTCTTTATTATGGCGTTCCCAACGTGTCAATCGATCATTTATCACTTCACCAATATCACGTTGCATGGAAAACACAGAAGGTAAGAAAATGTAGATCCAAATATTCCAATAATAGTAATTGAAGTGCCGAGGTTGAGTCATATAATTAAATTTAAAATATATAAATGTCATATCTTGGGTCCTATATTATTATTAAGCTTTTTTTCTAGTTGACATTTATAGAAATATTTTTAAATATAAAGCAATCCATATCTATACTTATACTTATAATAAATGTGTATTTGTTTGTAATAAATCTGTATTTTTAACCGAATTCCAAAACAAAGAGGAGGTTCTCAATTAAATATTTTGGATTCGATTTCGATATTGAATCATACGATGCGATTTGGATATCTTTTGTAATATAGAATCAATGCATTTCAAAAACAATGCAAATATTTAGAACTTGACACTTGAAAAATCGAATGAAATATGTATTGAAATGATACACTAAAATAGATGAACAAAATGTTTAAATAACTTAAATCATTATTTATTATTATAAATATACTTATTATCATTATTATTATTAAGATCAAGTAAACAATCTTAAAATAAAAATAATTCTTTTTCCCATTTGAAAACGACTAATATAATATAACATATAACGTCTTAAATAAATTCGTTTGTCGTGATTTCTCCTTTCATACTTTGAATCGGGCAATTTGGGACTGACTTGCTATTGTGAATGAACTCAACAAGGTTCTATTCTTTATATTAAGTTTATTTATATGTATTTTTGTACTTCCTCTTTATACAGTATTTAGGAGCGTAGGCAGAGTTAAACCTAGTGTCAAAATACTCCGTTCTACGCTTTACGTCTTAATTCGACACCTATCATTTTGAGAGGCGGAATTCTACGCAGTGAGTTTTATTTACCAGAGCAAGAAAAACTGGTGGAAGATAATTTAATTATACAGAGTGGAAGCGTCATCACTCCTTTTACGGAAACAGCCTATAGGGTAAAAAACTTCATACCCATACCTGCAAAATAATCAAGATACATCAACAGTTCAGACGTTGGATTTTATCAAAATTTTACGACGTTAATCTATGTATTTCTGTGATGCAGTTACGCATAGATATAATACTACAAAGGTTAAACAACTTTGAACTTTATTGTCAATACCTACGACTTGATTTCGAAATGACGCGTGTGCGGCGGTGACCGTTTGATAGATTGACGTGTGCGTGGGTCGTACTTACAACGTTAATTTCATTACTTATTTTGCTTAAAAATGTGAATAAAGGAAAAAAATATCGTATTAGACTTTTATATAGTAGTTCAAACTGTGGTTTCATTTAAAGTGGTAATGACAAAAACACTCTGTAGTTATTAATGCGTTAGTCCATAAAAACACGGAAAGTACTCCACTCAACAAAGTAATACGTTATATATCAAAATAACGCGGCACTGCCTGTATTCCGATCACGCACGCCACTTTGACTAAGTATGTTTACCGCCTTTATTACCCCCATAAAGTTTTATCTCCCTCCCCCTGGACTAGAAAAAAAATATTTTGTACGTTTTCACCTTAAGGAAAATTAGATAGATAATGAATCTAGTGATTTAAAACTACGTTTTCGATTTTTCGCTATCTTTTAAATTACTTATTATTATTGAATGCCAGAACTCAACCTCATATTTTGATTAAATAGGGCATATATTTAAAATATATTGCAACTCTGTTTGCCTGGACTAAGACGTGAAATAATAAATCCTGTTTTTCCCGTTCTCGTATGAGAAATCCTTTCTTAGTGCTACCCATTATAAGCAGCGTTCTACACCGCGAAATTTGGGATAAGATAATTTAACGAGTGCAAATCAAATATATAACGAAGCATCATTTTGAAAAAGGAACCTTAACAAAAATCTAAATTTATTACAATATAAATGTGACAAGGTCTTTCCATAACATTTACACAAAATATAATAGATTCAGCTTCTCGAAGACCTCGTTAAAATGTAAATAAAATGTTTTGAAGTACACGTTTTAATTACCACTTCGATTTTATAAATACTGTATTACCTAACAGAAAAAAATCTATATTCGCTATATAATTTACATAGACATTTCGCTCCAAGAAAGACTTTAATTTTTATGCTTTGGTAAGAAGATAAAGTGCGTCGCTAACTTCCGCCACTTACACAATGTCTCAAAAATTGGGCAAAAGTGGAGAATGGAAGGTCTTTGCACTAGGTTTTCTCTGTCTACCCTTTTGTATGCGATAGGTATATTATGAAGCAAAAAACATACTTTGAAAATATTTCTCTACTTGATTTGATAAAGTATAAACTTTGATGGAAAGATACAATGTTGTTATAAATTCAAGTGGTGTTTAACGACTTATTTACGGTCCGCGACAATGCTCGTTTTATAGGAGATTGCTAGGAAGAAGTGTATGAAGTCGTACAGACGGACAATGTTATATAGTAGTTACTTTAAAGCTACCATATTATTTAAGTTTTAACTTTAAACGAGCATGGGTTTTTATTATGATTTATATACGGTGTTGAACGCCGTTTTAGTGGGCATTAATTTTAGTACATGAGTTTTGTCGGTCTAATAACATTGAAGTTAAGTAAGAGTATAATGGAAACATTATAAATGGCGGAATGGCTGTTCATTTTTACCAGAGCAAGAAAAAATATTGGAAAATAATTTGCTTCATTACTTAAAAGATGAATATTATTTATAGTATTTATATTATATCTTTATAGTATATATATATATATATATATATATATATACAGGGTGGAATTGAACGCACCACTTTAAATGAAACCACAGTTTTAAGTACTCTATAAAAGCCTAATTAATATAATTCAGAAAAAAAATAATTCCCAAAAATGAAAAAGTTATTTTTTCAAACAAAATAAATAATAAAATAATCGTTTTAAAAAAAAACACCATTTGTAAAGTGTAATATTATCACTCACACACTTACCTGTCAAAGCGGCAACATATACATGTATATATATGTATATATATATATATATATATATATATATATATATATATATATATATATATATATATATATATATATATATATATATATATATATATAAATGTATATATATGTAGTGTATTTATGTCATATCTATATGGTATATAGATAACTGTAAAAATATTGAACTCACGATCACCATGGTTACTATGAGTCGCTGGACCCTCTGAGCCATTACGGCTAAAATAAATGCTTAGCAAAATCCAAAAATTAATATCTTATGAATTCGAAATGATTTTCTACGGAAGGTTGCTCAGATTACTTCTAATGCCGTCCTAAGAGATAAGTACGCTTTGTATTTATCCAGATTAAGATACTGTTCTAAATATTTGTTAAAAGATTTGAAATCAGAATTTGCATTACTTTATATAAAAAAAGCTTGATTATATTTATTAAAAGTATTTTTCGTACTTTAAAATATTATAAAATTTTAGAAAAATCATCACAAATCTGTATAATTTTATGTTAACATTTCCAGTAGAGCGGTAGAAAACAACGCCACGCTTCATTTATTCAAAGCAAGGTAAGATAATAGTAAATTCCCTCGAGTGGGAATCAAACACGCAACCAATGCGTTTATACTAAGCCTCCTTTGCTTTTGCTTATGTTCTATAAATAAAAAATAACATCAATAATATAAACTGTTAAAGACTCTCCTATAAAGCAGCCTATTTTCACAAACGATAATATTAATAAGGATAAGCGTAATAGAAAATCACTTATAAATAATAGCCAATATACTATTGACAATGTCCATATTAAATCTGCCCCCTTGTCAGATAAGTGGAGAACTTATAATTATAAACTACACACTCCTTTCACTACTCGGTAATAGAAATATGATTTAAGACTAATAATTTTTAGTTTGTTGATTTATTTCAATGATATATTTGATTGATTTCGTCCCACCTTTGCTTGAACATAAGACGTGATATAAGGATAATTCGTTCTCCCTATGGGATGTCTCACATAGCTATGGGACACAAAAGTAATTAGTCTATAAATCATATTGATGTCAATTTTTTGCCCGTTTAATGAAATACTCTGCTTGAAGACGAAACCCAATGCCATGTCTTATCCAGAAGTGAAAAACAGAATCTTAAACAAGTTTAAACCTATTTCTTGTATTAATATTATGTAGGCCGTCGTGGTGCAGCGGCACAAGGGTGTGACTGTAACGCGACTTTCGAGGAAGTGAAATATATATTTCCATTTTCTTCGCTTCGCACACGCAATGCCTTCAGATTTCGGCAGAAAGTGGAGAACGGAGTGTCTTAACACTAAGTTCCCTCTGCCTACCCTGCTGTGTGCGCGATACAGCGTGAAGCTGAATATTATGAACATCACCAATTTCGGTAAAATCATTAATGTTCTTCTTAAGCATACCTACAGAATATTTTCAAAAATGTTTTGAAGATGCTACTGTTAATAACTTCCTTTAGAAATATATATATTTTTTGCCCAATTTATAAGAAATTGCCAATTGAGTAGCGTAGCTCCATGTTAGCAGAGCGAGGAACATGGAAACATTTAAGATTCCCGAGTTCGAATTGAAGTTACTACCGTCGCATTCAAGTCAGTCACTGTGCCACTGCACCACGACGGCCTCAAATACTTAATATCCCTAAAACTTCCACATTGAAACTTTCAAAATTGTATCTTGACAAACCTATTGAATTATGTAGAGGAAATTATTAAATAGAAAACATTTATTAGTCGGCACGAACCTTATTTTCTATATTTAATATTGATGTTGATTGATATTGGATGTAACAAAGTGGATATAACTCTTATAGGGTGTAAGTAATAAGAGTAAGCGGTATTTACCTAATTTTCGAAACTTTGCGAATTTAGCTTCACGCTGTATCCCGCCTACAACAGGGTAGGCAGAGGGAACCTAGTATTAAGACATTCCGTTCCCCACTAACTAAACTTTGCGAATTGAAAAGCGGAACCCAACGCCGCGCTCAACTGCTTCTTCTTCTGCGAAATAACTTAGAGTTGTATATGATACTGATATATTTTAAGTAACTGATTAGAGAAACAGAAATAGAAGGTTAATGTAAGGTAACATGTTATATAGCCCATAGGCCACCTCGATAAATTGACTATTTATCACAACATAAAACAAAATGAACTAGCAGTTGCTGAGATTGGCGCGTTCCGCCAAACAAAAAGTTCAGATTCATAAAATTTTATGAAAAAATATATAATATCTTTTAACATAAATTAGTCTTATAATAAAACTTCATCTTCCTTTATAAAACATAAAGGATAACATTTTTTTTTATATTACAATATATTTCTGCTTTTTATGGTTAATTTAGTTTTACGCTCATACATACTAATTGCATTAACTATTAAGCTTGTACGTACACTGATTTAGAGCGATAAGCTTTTTTAAATTATATTTTAAATTTATTTTAGCTAGGATTTTTACTAATACAAAAAAATTTAAAGAAAAAAGAAGGACTACCGTGACAGTTGGCATTGGCATCTGGCTACTGGTACTCATCTACTATTAGGATACTCATTTGATTCTCTGGCTACCCCACTAGGGATAAAGCTTTATTTGCTAAAGAAACAAACAAAATAAGGATGAGAGGAAAAAGATAAATAACGCGGATAGCGGAGAATGGAACGACTCTAGTTTTCTCTAGCTACCTCGCCCTATGTAACAGCAATATTTCAATAAATGAAATAATTAATTAGACAAAAAATATTATAGTTTTTGACTCCACATTGTACCCCACATATGGTATAGGGTATAGTAGGGTAGGTAGAAAAAACCAGGTAAGCTAAAGACACTCCGTCGCAATAAGATACATCCGATCCCCACTTTCTGCCGAATTCAGAAATGGCCGAACTCAACGCCAAGCTTTACCTCGTTACCAGAGCGAAGAAATGAAAGTTTATAATGTATTTCTTTGAGTGGAAATCAAATACATAATCTGTCGCACTCGCATTTACAGTCGCACGTTTGTGCTCCTGCATCACGACTGGTCTCATACGATTGTGATTAACCGATTGTTAGATTTGATTTTTTTTCTGTGGTATACCAATAAATGTCCAATTCTTATATTTCTTTAATGTTTACTGTAAGAAATAACCTAGACGGACAGACGAACAACAAAGTGATCCTGTAAGCATTCAGTTCTTTTTCTTTTGAGGTACGGAACTCTAAAATTCAAATATAAAACTTCAAGAAGTACGTAACTATATTGTATGTTCTTACATAAATTCCCGCTCCACCTCTACAAGCGGGTCGTGTACAGAAATGCACAAGTTTATTAAACGCGATAGGTCACGTCCACGCCTACCGACAAATTACCTAAAGCACTCCGTTCTGATTGTATCGTACTTTTGACACTAAGTGAAGTAAAGTTTTCAAAAAATATTAGTTTGTTTTCCTAAACCTATTATTAGATACATATTGTTTTTGGGAAATTGTGAAAGTTTATTGAAGACTTAAGGCGATTTCAGACTAAGAATTGTGTTTTAATTTCTGTATACTTATAGAATCGTATTTTAACCAGTCTTAGAACATTGATCCTTTTAAACCTAACCAAGTGAAATTAGTAGCTTGTATTAAAAGTAAAAGAATTAAAAAGCTGCGCTAGACAGACAGATTATTATTTATATTTATATATATTACAAGGGATCAAAGAAACAGATATACATCCATACATAGAAACAAACATGCGCGTTAAAAACATAATCCTCCTTTTGGGATTTGCCGCAATCGGATGAAACATAATTTACCAACATTTGAATAGTGTAAAAATAAGTAATTTCCTAAATAACAACATTTCTTTGATGTTTATACCTAATTTAGTCCTCCTTTTATACATACTAATTGCATGAACCATTAAAAACCAGCCACAGCCATAGCTAACACGATAAGCTTTTAAAGTTATAATATTTAAAATTTACTTCTACACAAGAGATAAATGTTTTGAGATTAAAGTAGTTTATCTTATGATTCATAGAAGTTTTAGTGTGGTAACGTTGAGTGAATGCTTAAGATTTTTTATAATTTATTTTTTTTTCATTTTGCACGCTGTAACCACGCATTTATAAAACTACTAAGCTTGAAATTTAGCATGTATCTATTTACATGCTTAGTTACATGAACATGTCATATTAGGGAGTGTAAAAAACAACTAAGAGAATATTTCTCAAAGTGACTACGGCTTCACGCTGTATCACCTAGTGTAGTGTTTAGACACTCCCATTTCCCACTATCTGGGGTCGCATCGCGCTCTGTCTCGCAAGCAGGGAAATATTGAATATTTTATTTCCTCAAGTGGGAGTAGAACCCACATGTTGCGTTTACAATCGTACTTTTGCGCTCCTGCGCAACGACTGGCCACAAAGAAATCCCTTCGAGATCGGGAACATTAAGATTTTCTAGTGTACATCTTAGAGTGTACGTAAACGAAGAACTGACCGAGTAAATTAAATTAGTCATTGACATCAACACTTATGACTGTCAGTCAATTCTGCTTATTAAATGAATAATCATGTAGTTGAAGCGGGCGCTGGTTTAAAATAAAATAAACTACAACAATAAATCACTAATCAATTCGATCATTAATTCTTAGCACACTTCATTATAAAATAACACTTAATAGAATGTGTGAAATCATATATTGTGCCTTTTGTTCGCAAGTTGCATAACATTGCTTGCAAATCTATCACAATGGTATGAATTATGGTCCTTTATTAAACCCCGCTTGTGCTATTGAGGTTTGTCAGCAACCAGTCATTATTGGGCAACGATGTTGAAATTTGCGTTAACTGAGATTTAATGACGACGTTCACTTTCTGTGTAACTTGTTTTTGGTTTCACGCTTTATCCCGCTTATAGCTGAATGGGTAGGGAACGTCTACTTTTAAGACACTTCGTTATTCGCTTTCCGTTCCTATTAGCCTATTGTAAAATTTGTTATTTCTAAAAACCGTAATATATTTTAACTTAGCGTAATTCGAACCCACACATCTTGGAAACCATCCAAGCGCTATGATCACTAAGTCATACGTTTTTGTCAAGCTATATCGAAATTCTTATATGGTTATTAATTAATTTACTATGTTACAACAAATTAAAATAAGCAAATAACTGAAACACAACACCATTTGTAATATGAAACAAGAAAAACAACATTAATCTTCAACAAACATAAATTTAGAACAGGCCAAAAGTGAATAAATAAAATTCAAGTACCCGCAAGTACAAGTACAATATCTGGTTAAATGAGTCTAAACGCGATTACGCATTCTCACCGACAAATTGTGTGAGCATTCCGCAGCATCTATTGCGAATGGAGCTGGTAGACCTGAAATATTTTAAGTAAAATGTCACTTCATGTGAGAAAATTTTATATTAAATTTTGTTTTTTTTTTAATTATGGCCGTTTTCTGGTTATTTTTCTCTTTGTTTAGCTTTATATATGTCACCGTAAGTTTTTGAAAAAGATTAGTTTATAATCTAACGGTCTTCTTACTCGTAAATTTATAAACTATCTGAAAATTTTGAACCGTCATAGTCCAATACAAAAATTCATCATAGAATTGTACAATAGGCTGGATATATGTAATTAGTAAAAAATATCATTGTACATAAATGATATGTAAATGACATAAACGCCACGGCAGCTACAGATTAGGCGATTTTTAAGTGCTGGTTAGGTTAGGTTAGAAACTTTTAAATTTAAAAATAACTAGCCTAACCTAACCTGCACTTTAATATCCGTATACCTGCGGAAGTGTTAGAACATAAATACCGTGCGTATCACAGTATATAATCATAATTCTTAATTGTTTGTTTCTTAATTTTCGAATATATTAAAAAAATATTCTCAATATATATATATATATATATATATATATATATATATATATATATATATAAAATTGACACTTTTTTAGATTGTTAGCTCTGTGGTCACAACGCGTATTGGTCGATTTCGCTGTAAAGGCGACCAATCAGAGCCAGCGTTTAAAGTGTTCACAATTTTCGTACTGTTTATAAATTTACGGGTAAGATTATAAACAAACCGTTTTTATAATCTTACGGTGACATATATAGATAAACTGACGGGTAAAAAAACTTTATGTTGAGTCACCTCGTTCCTCAACATGCATATTGTAATTACTCTTCTTTTTTATTACCAGAGCGAGGAAAAGAAGAATGGGAAATGAATGGGAATAATTCATTCCCCCCAGTGGGATCGAACCCACAACCGTAGCACTCCCAATCAGACGAAAGTAAAGAGGATTAGGTAATTTTATGTGAATGCGTAAATATATAGACATATATACTATACCTAAAGCAGCAGGTAAAAGATAGAATATATAGATCTAATGTAAAAAAAAAGAATTGTCAACCTCTATTTCAAAGCGCGGCGTTGAGTTCGCCACTCAACACTCAATGCCTTCATAATTCCGCAGAAAGTGAGAAACGGAGTGTCTTAACACTAGGTTCCCTCTGCCTACCCTGCTGTGTGTGGGATACAGCGTGAAGCTCCTCTATATAAAGAAAACTTCAGGTTATCAAAATTATCGTACAAATAATTTGACATAAATATAATGAAAGAAGCCCGTAGAACAATAAATATACAAAAACATGATAATGTCATATAAATGACGCCCCAGAATAAATTGTAACACGATTATTTACAGTTTTGTTCCTGAAATTTTTGTCAAGGATTTTGATAAAACCCAGGTAATAAGATTTACAGACGAAACTCGGTTTATAATGTAAAATCCAGTATCGAGCGTCCCTGAAGGCAAAAATGAAATGGGATTCTTAAGGTACATAAATATTCATTTATCGTCATATTTATATTTATTGAGGCCAGTCGTGCAACGAGCGTATAAATGTAAACGCGACAGGTTGCGGGTTCGATTACCACTCGAGGAAGTGAAATATTTAAAATTTTCATTACTGCGCCTTGGATCGAGGTAAGGTGCGGCTAAGTTCCGCTGCTCAACGCGCAATGCCTTCAGAATTAAGCGGAAAATGGACCGTAGAGTGTCTTAACACTAGGCTACCTTTGCCTACCCTGGTACATGCAGAATAAAATGTGAAGCTGAAGAAAAAATAGAAATCATATTTATATTACGTGAAATAGGTTAAAATTTGTGTCGTTAAGTGATTTTAAAAATTAAAAATGGTCTTGTCTGACAAAAATAGAGGCGGACATATAGACAGACAGACGGAAAATAAAGTGATAATATAAGGTTTCTGTTTTTTTAGGCACCGTTTTCGAATGTGTTTATATAAAATATAATAAATTTGACGCATCGTGGCCCAGTGGAACATCGATTGATTGGTAACGCAATGGTTGTAGATTCGATTTCTACGCCGGCAAATGCATTCTGAAATATTCAAATAAATATAAACGCACTTTTTGAATGGGTGGGGGTGACGCATACATGTGTAACATTTAATTCAACATATATTTTCCCTGGTACTGATGGTGTGCGCCGTGTGATCCCGGCCTAGAATTGGATCACCCTGGTACTGATGGTGTCGTAAGAGGCGACTAAAGTACGTGTGGTAGAGTCACGTCGCCAGCAATGGCGACACGCATGGGCAGACTCGACCGGACCTTTACCACCCCCGGCATTTAAAACCGGCGTTAAGTAGTGGCTTTATGCCGCTGCGTTTCGCATTAGGTAATGCCGGGCTCCGGAGCCCAACCCCCACCCC
>DWGR01001470.1:0-16107 GCA_018247715.1 Heliconius burneyi | reverse complement strand
CCCGGCATTACCTAATGCGAAACGCAGTGGCATAAAGCCACTACTTCACGCCGGTTTTAAATGCCGGGGGTGGTAATTATCCGGTCGAGTCTGCCCATGCGTGTCGCCATTGCTAGCGGCGTGACTCCCCACTCGTACTTTAGTCGCCTCTTACGACACCACCAGTACCAGGGTGATTCTATTCTAAGCCAGGAACACACGGCTAGAAAATTAAAAAAAATTAAATTCAACACATTTAAATTCAACCCAACGCCAAATTTTGTCTCAAAACCAGGCAACCTGCCTGCCTCAACAAAAATATTGTAGACATAAATTTCAAGAGGTAAATTTTACCTACATTCGTTATATGCACCATTCGTACTACGATGGTGTTAATCCTATCAATATACTCGTATAAATATTTTAATTATATCAATATATAAACGTAAACCTTAAACTTAGCTTCACGTTTTATCCCTAGCGGGGTAGTCAAAAAGAACGGAGCGCCAAACATTACGATCTCTACATACCTCTTTCGCCTCGTCCACTGTCATCAACCTCTTCATACATGCCCTTCGAGGGGTCCTCATGCCTTTTACGTGACCCTCCTCCAGTATCTTTGATACTGTGTTTTGCTGGCGCCGCATATCCTAGGAAGAGATCGCATCTCCAAGGCATTTTTCTTTCTTTCATTCAATTTTTGTAATACCTACGTTTCGATGCCGTATGCCTGCAACTCGCATTCTGATAATGCAATGAGCAATGCATCATTTGCGTACAGCAGGCAATTTACATTCAAGTCACTTTAACTCCCATATCACTATGTTTTACTATTATTGTTTATATAGTATCGTATTATTATTTATTGCAGGTGGATGTGGCATATATCCAAAAACCGAATAAGAAACCAACAAAACTCCGTCCTAAAGTCCACATAGTTCCAACACAAGCCCCAGCTGCTCCTCAACAGTATCTGATCGAAACCACAAATGTTCAAGAACAACAGCATCAACAGTTGCAGCCATTCCGCCCTGTTCCTCAAAATCAGAGGGTACCGCAGACTCTTCGCTACGCCCCTATTCAAACAGCACCAACCGCTGTACAACAAACTATTTACGAGCGACCAGAATCTCAAGGTCTCAAAGTAGTGCCTGCGCCAAAATTGCAGCCCCTTAACCCACAATACAATTATAGAATTCAATATCAACAGGAAGCTTCACCTAAACAATTTAGAATTGTTGAAACACCGAGAGCTCAATCTATTCGGCAGGAACAACCAAGACTTCTTATAGCATCCAACGAAAGACCAGTCGCTTATTTGAAGCGTTTCCCAGAACCGGAAAAATTACGAGCACCTGCACCAACCGAACAAACTAATTACGAAACTTTGCCTTCGATTCAACGCCCCACACAAATTGCTGATCAATATTACCTTCGTCCAGTATATCGATCAAATGAACAGCGAAACAGATATGAAATTGCAGCTTCAGCTATGCGGCCAATGGAACAAGGAAGAAGTATGGATTCAGTTAAAGCTCCCTTGTCTGCAATTTATGTAAGTAAAAACATAGCACCAATGAAACTTGCTAGACCTTTAGTACGATTGGAACAAGTACAACAACCTCAAAGGGAACAGGTATATAGACTAGAACAGCAGCAGCACTCTGGTACAGAGCAAGTGACCATAGAACAGCACGGACAGAGCTTAGAAGATCAAAGAGCACATTTGCCGCCACCTAAAAATAATAAAGCTTATACTCCTGAAGAATTTCAAGCTTTGGTAGCTGCTGGCTACTCAGTAACTCCAGTGCCAGTAGGCCAATTAAACCATCAAGTAGCACAGTCAAGATCAGGATCTGAAACTGTATTAGTTCAACAAAGGAGGCCTGCGTACAGCCGCCGATATCAATATCTTCCACTGAGAGGAGACGATGCACCTTAAAATCTGAACCATGATGTACATAATGTTAGTAATAATTTTGTAGATTTAATACTCAGTAATACAAACCTAAGAAAAATAGCCTTGTTTTATTTATATACCTTGATAACTACGAGGATAATTTAAGAAAAAATATTTAAATATAATATTTTATTAGCTTTTGATTATTTAAATATAAAAAATATATTTCATCTTGCATGAAAAATTATACAGAGTGGACGTGACAGCGCTCCATTTACAGCTATATAGGGTAAAATATTTGAAAGAATCAATCATGGTACCTCAATAGCTTAGACGCAAGATTTTTTTTTCATTTCACGATGTTCATCCATATCTGTATTTCATGTAACTAACACACGATTGTTCGATTTGATTGGGGTATTTTTTGTAATATGCAATCTATACAGTTATTTTACAAAGAATATTATAAATCCTTACCCAAATCAATAATGTAACATTTAAGGCTGTATCAGAACGAGTAAACCAAATTAGTCATTGATATCAACACATTATGACTGTCAGTCAATTCAGTTTATTAAATGTTTAATGATCTTGTAGTTCAAGCGGGCGAAGCCGCTGGCAGGCCGCTAGTTTATCAATATGGTTTTATATGAATTAATTAACACTAATAACTACTTAGAGATAGTTCTTAATATATTATACAGTCTCAAATACGCACAAACTTGGAAAATTATCGTTTGAAGCAGAAATATTCTAAGGAAAGTTATAAGATATTACGAAAATAGACCCTTACACAAAATGTATTTGTAAGCGTTGTGATAAATAAGGTGAACGTACTGTCGACGACCTATACATCTGAAAATTTACAATATTAACTTATGAAAAGTACCTAATTATTTTTTTATATATAACGTCATCTTTACGGAACTAAAGCGTGCCTTCGAATCGATCGAATTATCGAAATATCGATTGAACCTACGATGATATATATATGATCGTGGGTTCGATCGCTACAGTGACAAAATCTCCTTTTTTGTATTTTTTTTAATCAGTTAAGATTGGAATTGAATAAACATAAAAAGGCTGTCGTGGCGAAGCGGCACAATGATGTGACTGTAACGCGACGATTATGGGTTCGATCCCCACTCGGGGAAGCGAAATTATCATTTATCTGGTGTCGAGGCAAAGCGCGAATAATTCAATATCGAAATCGAATTCAAAATAATTAATCGAATATCAAATATGAAACAAACTAAAGATGTTAATTTAAGGTAAAACAAAGCAATTGGTGAAAGTTTTAAGTAAATCGGCTTTCGAAGATAAGCATGACCGTACATACAGATAGACAAGAAATTTAAAAAAAAAATTTTTTGCTTTCTATTATTCTTTTTAAGTCTCCCTCTATGCATTTCAGTCAAAAACACTAAATGTACAGTCAAAATATTTTTAATTATTTTATTATATATATATATATATAGATAGATAGATATTTTCTTAACTTTGTATGTAATTATTAATATAAAATTTCCGCAAGTTCACTTATCCAATAAACAAGAGATTAGGACGAGAAGAGATTACGACGCCATTACGTAATTGCAAATGTAACCTTGTAACGCGCTTTGTATAACGTAATTGGCGATGCAGACCCAATTAGAAGCAGCTGCATAGTTTGTCGTTCTAATTATGAAAGTGTATAAGAGAAACAAGACTAACTGTAGATAATTTTCTTTTATAATGTTTATCTGATTTTCTCATATTTTCTGCAACATGAGTCTATTTTCCAAGTTCTTATTAAAATTATACGAACTTTATCTCACTATAAAGGTACAATGCTAAAAAATAAAACAAAAACAAATCAGCTTCACGCTGTATCCTGCAGACAGCTGAGTAGGCAGAGGGAACTTAATGCTAAGACACTCCTTTCCCTACTTTCTGCCAGATTTTGGAGGCGTGTTGACTGGCAGACCTCAACGTCGCGCTTTGCCTCGAGACCAGAGCGTAGAAATGGAAACATAAACGTAAATAAATATTTCGTCTTCCTCGAGTGGAGATCGAACCCACAACCACAGCCTTACAGTCACACCGTTGTACCCCTGGGCCACAACGTCCTCAAGATAATCAGTAAAAACTTCATGCTGCGTCACGCAAGTAGCAAAAACAGTGAAGGCAAAGGGAACCTAGTCTTAAGACACTTGCCCAATTTCTTCTTAATTCTGGAGGCATTGTGTGTTGACTAACAGAACTCAATGCCACAATAATCAATAATGATATAATGTATATTAATTACTAATTGAAGCCCAACTTACTTGTTACTTCTATAACTTGGAACTGTACTTAACCTGAAGTACATTCTCGTTTCCTCTGAACTATTGCTTCTCAAAAAGTATTAAATTCTTCATTATTAAAATAACTTTTATTTGCGTTACATATCATAAAGAAGCTTCATGTTGTATCCCACACACATGCCTACCCTAGGCAGAGGCAACCTAGTGTTAAGACACTCCGGTCCCCATATATATATTCAAGGTTACATAAGCTATAAGTTTCATAATATTGGTACACTAACAACATTCCGTGCAATATGCTCCAGAGTTAAAAGGTTTGCGACATTTATAGCTAGGGCCGCCATTGCCATGATTATTTCCATTAAGGACACTATTGTTAGGAGATTTAGAAAAACGTATGTAAAAATTAATGCTAGAATTGGAACTAGAGCTTATTTCGATTAGGTATCGTTTTATTCGTTATTTTACAAAAACGTAATGTATTGGAATAATATCGAAATTCGATGAAGTGACTAGGTTCTATATGCTTATAAAAATTATTACATATTATGTTGATGCGTTTCAGCTTCACGCTATATCCCGCACACAGCAGTAGTCCATTTTCCACTTTCCGCGGAATTCTGAAGGCATTGCGTGTTAGGTGGCGAAACTCAACGCCGCGCTTTGCCTCGACACCAGAGCGAAGAAATGGACATATAAAGTTAAATATTTCATCTCCTTGAGGGTAGGGGATCGAACCCACAACCAGTCGGTTTTACAGTCACACTTTGTGCCCCAGCGCCACATCTGGCTTGAATGCTATTATGTTGATGCAGGGTGAAAAAAATGTACCTATAATGTATTAATGAAAAGAGGAAAGAACCTAAGCATCTTTCATTATTATTTAACGTTCAAAGTGGAAAAAATCTAAATTAATATAAAAAAGCAGCTTTTTGCCGACAAGCAAAGGTAACCTAATGTTCAGACATTTATTACCGTTGAATTATCGAGATTGTTTATTGAGTTATGGAACTCAACGCTGCGCTTTTACCATAGCGGAGATATAAATTGAATATCTCCAATCTCCCTAGTAGGAATCGATCTACAATCGCTACGTTCACAATCAGTCTGTCTGTCCTCCTGCACATCAAAAAACAATATAAAAGTAAACAAATCGAAGAAATTATCAATTAAGAAACCACGAAATGAAGGAATGATGTTTAGATATGATGTCAACAAGTATTCTATATTGTGTACCGAAGACATTTGACAGCCGTTAAAACTTTCAGCTCAAGAATGTCGGAGTTTTCTCGTTAAATGGAAACTTGGGCGGTTCGTCAAACAAAAATAATAAATTGAATAACTTTCAGGTTCCTTCTTATTATTGTTTGTACATTTTTATAAAGATGTGGGTGTTCATAATGGAATGAGAATTGACATCTATTCTTACACTCGTTGAGTTTCGGTGGAATTTGGGGGTTCCACCAAGACTCAAAGTGTTACATGATCAGTAGTGAAAGCAAATCTTAGGAGAGCGGGGCAAAGAAAATAATGTGAATAAAATCATTTCCATGAGTGGAAACTGAACCCGCAACCATCGCGTAAACAGTCAGGCGCATCCTCGTGCCACAATAAAATAAATCAATCAGCTTCACGCTGTATCCCGCACACAGCAGGGTAGGCAGAGGGAACTTAGTGTTAAGATACTCCGTTTCCCACTATCTGCTGAATTTCTGGAGGCAGTGTGGCAGCAATCAACGCCGCGCTTTGGCTCGACACCAGAGCGAAGAAATAGAAGCATAAGGGTAAATAAATATTTCACTTCCTGCAGTGGGGATCGAACCCACAACCGTCGAGTTTCAGTCTTTTACCGCTGCGCCACGAGGCCTCACAATAAAATATTTTATATAAATTTGATTATAGTCTTTTTTTTATACACTTTTTTTTATTTAACTTGTTTATTTTTGAATGTTATTAGACAGATTATTTCTTCAACCTATAGATAACTTTTTTTAGCTTCACGCTATACCCTGCATGGAACTAACCCTTAATAGGGGGACCCTAGTGCTGAGGCAATCTGCTTCTCACTTTATGCTGAATTAGGTGTTGAGTGGCGGAACTCAACCCCGCGCTTTGCCCTACATAAGAATGATTTTCTAAGATATTAATTATATGTAATTTTCGTTACTAAAAGTAAACAAAATAGTAATTGCATCAGTTTTCTTAAGTAAATAGTAATATGACTTTGTCTTATAAAGATAACATTTATCGACATTGAATATCAAAAATTCTTTACGGTTGTACATCAAATATCGATATTTTATGTTATGTCACTTGTTCGGACAGAGCCAATTTCCTTGGGTTTGAATAGGTTTCTTATATCTTTTAATATAAGAATACACGACTGTTAGGTCATAAAATGGCAATGATTATGTCGTAAAGGCGACGGTTGTGGGTTCAACTCTCAATTGAGAAAATGAAATATTTAATATAATTTTAATGAAATATTTAGTTCGTATGATCGCACTAGTAATAAGGCAAAGCGCAGTGTTAAGTTCCCCCACTCGACAAGAAATGCCTTGAAAATTCGGAGGCAAGTGGGAAACGAAAAGGCTAATAGGGAAACTGAGTGTCTTAACATAAAGTTCCTTCTATATGCGGTATAGACTACAGCGTGAGGCTAAACCGTATCGTGATCATCAAGGCGCAGTAGAACACCGTATAGCGGAAATGTAAAAGCGAAGGCTTTGGATTCGATGGAAATTTGGTGGTATTAATTATGCTAATTTCTCTGCTCTCGGCATTGTATTTTAATATTTAACACGCTCTTTTTCTGAGACCGGAGTCTCCGAGGTCCACTCTGTCTACCGTTATGAGCCGAATAAAAATTAATAAAAAAAAAAACTTAAAATGTAACAAAATTAAACTAAAATGTTGTAGTTCAAAATATAAGAAATAAAATATCTCCAGAACTTTTAGTTATTTCAGTGCAATTTTTTTTTTCATAATAATATTTTAATAAAATATTTTTCTTTGAATGTAATATTATATTTAATACACCACCGTCATTAGTCCTAACTACGTCTAGACCACGCACTTTGCCCTTTAAAAACTGAAACTCTAGATAGGTTATTTATATTATTACTATTTTTACGTTTTTCCAGTTTTATGAATGTAACTTGGTTTTCCACTTTTAATACCCAATGACGTCGTCGAACCAAAGGTTAACTCAATGATCTCTTATTTTATTTATATGCCATACCAAAATAGGTAGAATATTTTTAAATTATTTATAAGGTATATAAATAATTTGAAAGTTTTCTTTGCTAAGCTTTTAATTTTGTGTCTCTTATAAGTTTTAAGTGCAATAAATAAAATTTGAATATGTAATATAAGAAAATTTCATATGATATAATAATACTCGTATTTTGGGCATTGTGGCGCAGTGGCACAGCCTTTGACTCCTAACGTGATTATTGTGAGTTCAATTGCTACTCGAAGGAACGAATTATTTTCAAATTCTCCCTGCCAACCTAAAAGATGCAGCGTAAAACCAATATTAAAAAATATGTAAAAAAATAAACTCAAATACAGGTAGGTATATAAAAACCAATTCAATTTTTTCGGCTACCCTCAAATATAATTTTCACAATATTTCACTGTAAAAATAGGTCACACCACTTTGCTTGTTAAGTGCACTCTCTTTTATGAACATGGCCTAATAATAATCAAATTGTGCCGCTCGCCTATATCCCGTATACCAGTGGAACATAGATTTCTTATTTTCATAGAAGTGATATCACCAAAGTTCTTTCCGTTCCATGTAACTAAGAATTCGTTTCTTTCTTTCTGAGCCAAATCAAAAAACTTTTAAAAAATGTATGAATCCAACCCACAGCCATTTTCTGTGCAGTCTCGCAACTCTAAATTAACTCATGATAAAGTAACTTTTTTTCTTAAGGATAAACAATAGATAAAATAAATAATCGAGGCCGTCCGCAGCGGCACAGGGGTGTGACTGTAACGCAACGGTTGTGGGTTCGATCCCCACTCTCGAGGAAGGGAAATATTTCTGTATGTTTATATTTGAATTTCTTTGCTCTGGTGCCAAGGCAAAGCGCGGCGTTGAATTCTCCCACTCAACATGCAATGCCTCCAGAAATCGGCAGAAAGTTGGGTACGTATTGTAACATATTTACACTATACATATATTTACACTAGGTTCCCTTTGCCTACCCTGCTGTTTGCGGGATACATCGTGAAGGATGAACCGATAAGTAAATATTAGTAGGTTCGTTGATAAGGCTTCAAAAAAGAAAAACCATAGTTATTTTCTAAATTAATTCGAATTTATTTATTGAAAATAAACGTTATTATAGCCTGTCAGTTGTGGTTCGTGTTTCTAATCTGCGCACATCGCCGCGAGCGGGCGAACTCTCATGCAATTTTGACATTACGGTCTTCATATTATAGATCTACTCGTATAATTAACTATTAAATTTAAGTAATATGTAATAAAATTTTAATTTATAAAAATAAAAAATCATACCATCGCGGCAACTGACATAACTGACACAGTGCAATATTTATGACTTTAAACGCCACTGAAGAAAATTTATATATGGGTAATTTATAGATGAACCGCCATCTAATAAATTTGTCTAATAAAATTATACAAATTATTTATTTAATGAAAATCAGCGTATAATTTTAAGAAATATGTAACTTTTCAATTAAACATTTTTTATTCACCTTCACAGTTTATGCCTCATTTCATTCTTGCTTGCATTGAGTGCCTTACCTTGGATCAGATCCGTCGTCGAGCTTTATCTTGCCAAAGCTGGAAGAAGGCGAATCCTCCAAGTGGGGATCGAACTCACAATATGTATACATTATTTAAAACAATAAATTACAGACATCAATCACATAATTCACGAATTCTTGAGATTTATGAAAAGCGATCTGTAATAATTTTCTTTACCATTATCCTATACAATAATCCAGCATTAATGTTCTACTCCAAAGGACTGTACATCTGAATTATAACGATATTTTAACTTGATATCATATAGATAGACTGAAAACAAAGTGATCCTAGAAGATTTTTTTTCTTTTAAAATATGCAATCCAAAAAATATTATTTTGCACATATATAGATGTATTATATTAAAAGACCTACCTTCTATTTCGAAAAGACGATTTAAATTGAGAATTTTCAACGACAGATATACAGTATTATTTTTTTATCCACTTAACCACACTCATTAGATGTTCTAACCAATAGTAAATCACATATATTTATATATTTATTATACAGCAACCTTGAAACACTCACGCATGGTATTCTTGGCCTTGGTATTTAAATTACATAGTAATTCCTTACACGCAAAGTGAAAATAAATACATTTTGATCGATAGTATAAGCTACAATTTTATAATTAAGTTTCACTACTCAAGTCTCTGAAAATGCTCGATGGCTGCAAGTGTCTTTAGGTTCCCTCTGCCTACTCTGCTTTAATAATGTGTGAAGCTGTAACAAAAATTCTCATATTTGAAATAAATAAATAAACTTAATAGGAGCGCTCCTAATAATAAACGTAATGAGTTCGATTCCCAACGGGGGAATAATTTATTTCTTAATGCCTGTTTTGGTAAGAAAAGCTGTGACGTTGACTTCCATCGACGCGGCTCACGGCTTCACCCGCTTGAAATATGTAAATGTTTGTAGCGTACTTATTTTGCAAGGATACCGTTTATCGCCATAAAAATTTTGTTTTGTTTTGAAAATAAAAAATACATCCTGAGTTAATATATAAGTAATGTAAATTTAAATTTCATAAAGCAGTTGGCATTTTTCTATAACAAAACTAAAAGTTAAAACACAATCCTCAAATTAATAAAGAACCCAGCGTAGGCAAGTTCAACTCGCACTTGATCAGTTTTTTTTTTATAAAATATCTCGTACAACTTATTGTCTGAATAATTCTAAAACGTTAATTCATTTACATTTAAACAATATTTATCTATTCTATTCATTTAAGATAAGATAAGCCACTTTCTAAAACTATATAAAAATATTTCTTTCACAGAATCAGCTTTTCAATACTTTTACTTTATTCCTTTATACATTATAAAGCTTCTCCTAAAAAAGAAAATGTGAATTATATTTAATTTTACTGTAACGCCTTGCGGCGGACTATCTCTTATTTTGATTGTTTTTTTAGCTGAACGAGATCCCTGGCTATTTTAATTACGAAGAACCAATTCGAAAAGTAATATATTTCTTTTGTCTTTGGATCTTTTAATGAGATTGTTTCTTGTTTTTGTTTCGCTAATCAGACTTCTGTTTTATTTGATGGAATATTTATAAAGGCGTATTGAATAACAATTGAATCATGTTATTATAATATTTATTTTATGGTGTCTGAATTTAAGATGGCAATTTTCTTTAAATATCTGTTTTATTCAGTAATTTTCTATAGCATTTTGCTTAGAAGTTTTTTATAGCATTATTACAGAAAAGTAACTTTTTTAGAATAAATACTACCTTCATTTAAAATATACCTTTATTCCAGTAGAATTAATTAATACAACTAAATAAATAATGTCAAAACTTTATTGAGATACACAGTTAACCGCTCTTCTACTCTCTGATCTCAAGATCGATCTCAGAGTAGAAGAGCGTTTTATAAATAAGTGCCTCAGACTTGAGAACGATTTACAAATACAGGCCTCAATTTTACACTAACAGCACGTATCTTACAAATAAATCCATATTTTCCACAAAAAAGATAGTTCTGTATAGGAAAAAAATTTCGTATATCCAAATATCTATTTCTAAATAATGTAATGTCTTAGATAATAAAGAAATTACAAGATTTTTTCTTCCATCCATTTCATTAATCTTGTTTATCAAATAAAGTAAACAAGTTACGAGCTTAGTTACTCGACATTATTGAACTGTCTTCTTTATGGAGCTAAAACAAACAAGGTGTCTGGTATTTTTATAAAGGATGCGAATATTTTTTTTCTAGTAATACAGGAAATAGAGACTATTTTTTATGTAAATCAGATTCAGAAGGCATTCAATGATGATATTTGCTCTCGCGAAGAGTCACGTCTGTCCATAACAATGTAGTTCAGCTATATATAAAACGTACTCAGCTTTTCTACCCTAAATATATGAACCAATTTTTATATTTTTTGAAAATTTTATCGACTTAATTGCGCTTTATATAAGGTTATTAATTAACTAACTTTAATCAATTTATTCTATCCTAATTAACTAAAATTTACAAAAATGAGTAGCGTATCATTTTCACCTATAGGGGAAGCAAGTACTTGCGCTGCGTCACCTGTTCATTATATTTTATCCAAGTCATTAAATCTTTACATAATTTATAGCCTATGTACCATTCTGATATATAAGCAATATTACAGTAAAGTTTCATCCAAATTCGTTTTGTAGTTTTTACGTAAAAGTGGAACAAACAACCATACTCACAATTTTTTATGTTAGCGGGATAGGAAATCAATAAAGGTTGTCATATAAGTACTCTTACTCACTCGTTGAAACGTTCGAACCATCGGTTTAGTAACTGAAGCTTTCATTACAATTTCAGTTGCATGAATGTTGAGCTGAAAGGTTTAGTTTACTTTTTCCTTTTATAGAACCTCGATATTGGAAATTTAATGCAATTTCTTCACAAGCTTTTTTTTTATCTAAATCAATCAAAATCAATAATAAGTTTAATTTTTCAGTCGGAATTTTGTACCGTGTTGAATTAACTTAAAACATAAATGACAACATCAGTGTTCTGTTTATCATTTTTACTAGATTAAAACTTAAAGTATTTGAGTGGCTCATATTACTAGCCATACTACTCAATGTGGCAATTACGTTATTGAGGCTGACGCTACCAGCGTTAAACTCGAAGAATAAGATCACGTTTTCAAAAGTTGCCCGTAATGAATACACTAATGTAACTATTTTAACCTTTAGATCAGAGAATAAAATCTAAAGCGCTGTAACGCAGAAACTACCAGTTTTTAAATCATCGTTGCTTATCCAGTGAAGTTTGATGACTAAAAGCTCGACATTCACCTTAATCAAACTGCTGAAGTAACATAGCACATCTATGTGTGCTGTTCATTTGCTATCCTTTAGATATACTATCCTTTTTAACAATTAAGTAAGAGTTTTAGCAATAATACTTTCTTATATAAGTCGCCCAAAAATTTCAATTAGTATCTATTAGACGAGCAAACTAGGAGCACGATTCACATTTAAGTAACGTAAATTATTCATAATTTCTTTAACCATTTAAAGACAAACGATAATGTTTGTATACTACCGGACTATTATCAATATATTTGATATGCTAGCTCACCACCAACTCTTAAATTAACAGCAACGCAATTTCTATATTTATTACTTTAATGAAATATCTACGATAACATTCCTTTATTTTCTTATTTATTTTCCGATTCCATGTTACTTTAAGTTCTTGTTTTTATTTAAAACATTATATTTTTTTGAAACACATCAGAACTTTTCAACTTTAATAAGTAACTATATTTTGAAAACTCTAGTTATTTGTTTTTGTCTTGAATAAGTTATTTTAGAATAAGTTTACCACTATTATCGTTAAATTCATGTAATCCTAATAAAACAAAATATTCTTTACACAGTTCCAACGTCTTCTGCAAGCAATTAATCGTTGCAATTTGGCTCTTTTATAATCATCATAGTAGATGCTAATTACATCTACTATTGCTATACTACTAAACGTTGTTTGATGCTTTAACTTTATAAGATCCTTTTATTATTTTACTAAATGATAATACGATAAATTATAATTTTGTTTTGTTATCATTTTAAAAGTGTCGTGAGTCTAAAACATTATAAATGTTTGTTCCGTATCAGCATGACCTAATTAAATATATATTAGACACTACAAGCACTTCCGTTATTGCTGAAACGCCACCAATAATAGTTTGTATATCATATTTACTAATCGTCGATTTACCAAAAGCTATGAAAGACTCGGTTTTACCTTTATTTCACTTAATATACGACGGGTCGTTTGTTGCACTTAATAAAGATTTCTTATTACTTCTTAGTTAAATGAATGAATTCAAATCAATGCCGCTTACGAGAGTACGTCACTGTTCATTGTATTACTTTATTTTTGTTACATTTTCACTTAGTTCATCTGCGCGGTTAACTTTTCTACAGACTTTAACAGAGTAAACAATAATATGACATTTAGCTCACCATTACATTGGTTATAAACGTAGTTGTTTTTTTTTATTAGTAGCGACTAGTTCGACCGCAGTGATAATAATTAAGATTCAAAAGTCTTTCAAGAAGTGTTCTTTTCCTACTTCTTACAAATTTTTTTTTTTTAAATCTTGATATCTTATTAGAATTTTGTTACCATATTGTGCCGCTTCTGCACTTCTAATTGAGAACTAATATTACTGTTACTATCAAAAATGCTCGTACCTTCATAACGATGCTTACTTCAAGGAAGACGATTTTCATTGTCTTCTTAAGAAGAACCATCTGCATGGCTGTCACGCTAGCAGCAAACACACACACATTTTACAGTTTACACGATTCGTACACTTTACACCGCACACTTTACACTTATGCATGATTACCGATATTTACCGCATAGTCTCAGCACTGTCTTAGATTTACACCTTCCTGGAGGCAGACTAACGACGTACTGACTCAATCCATCACCGTTTTTTCGTTTTTTGATTGAGCAGTATGCTGTTGGCCTTATGGGCCTCTACAGCGTCACCGGGCTTTGGGAGGCCGAGCTAGAAGAGCTCTCAATCCATCAAAAACGTCACTTCTTATAGCCGTTCCCTCACCTCTTATAAATAATTATGTGGGTATTATTGTTTTATTTTCTGTAAAATACGGTAACACTGACAATTGTCTTACATATAGGTGACAGGATTGAATATAATAAAAATATATATATATATTATTAAAAATAAATCTGTGAAATAAGTACTCTACGTATAATAATTAATAATTATTTGAACGTGGTAAGCTTTGAAGCCACTAACATCATAAATATGTTAAGCTTATAAGAGTTTTGATTTAGTTTTATTGAACGATTTAAGAGACATAAACTCAAATGTCTAACATGTAATATACTTTATGCAATTAATTTCTTACCAGTTACCAGTGCAAAAAATGTACCACATCCTCGTCTGTCACACGCTTGGCATCTTAAAATGTTTAATATTACAATACATGTTTAATCCCTTTCAGTTCGTTAATTTTAAAAAAATTAAAAAAATGAATTAATTGTATCTCTTTCATATTTTTCGTTCGTCCCGCTCTTGTCCTTATGTCCACTTAATCAATTATCCACTGCTATTGAAATATAACATCACGCACGTATAGTAAAGCGCAAAAACTCGCCTTAGTTTGGAAATGACAATAAATAGAAACCGGACACCTCCTTCTCGTAGGATATAGTAGTATCACAGAGCACTTACTACGGCGATAGAAAAATGTAATATTTTGTATTAATCATATAATGGATCTTCGGTTACTGACATTTGTCCACGTCTATCCAAACAAATCGTGGTTATTTCAAAAGTTGAAGCATGTTAACCTAAAAAATTATGGAAAAAAGACATTCTGACAGATTAAATCTAAAAAAATATCAAGTAATTTAAAATGTCAATTTGCTTTGAATGTGTCTGGTAACTTTGTGAACTCATTAAATTTAAGTTTTTTTCAAATATATGGCTGCAATGTAATTGTGGTCATAATATTTTATCTGGATAAGTTCTTTAATTTTATTATAGTACAAATTAAAAAAGAAAACGTTAAATTTATTTGAATGTAAAAAAATATATATAAAAAAAAAATATTTATTTTTTCTTTATATTTTCTTTTACAAATTGACAGTCTGTTATTGACCTATTTTAGGACGTCTAGCAGATTAAGTCAGTCAGTCAGTATGTCCAATATTAACTTCAAATATTAACAAATTCACCTCAGTTGCAACAAGCGATATGTGGTATATATGGAAGGAAAACGGACAACAGAATGTCTTCATATTCCGGTCTCTTATTTCCTGAATTAAGCATTTATGATAAATGAAAGGAAGTCCCAAAAACAAAATTTATGAATAAACTTTTAATGAAATATTTAGTCAACGAATAATTTTTATGGCGTGATTGGTTGTAAGTTCCAAAATTCTTTAAGTTTCTCTTTAGTATAAAATAACATTTTCCGAATCACAGCACATTTAGAAACACAAGATGGATTTGTTTTAGACTTTTGTGCTTTTTGAGCAATATTTTGTAATAACGCACAAAATCAAATCAACTTGAATATTATGAATTAAAAATAAGTTATGTTTCCAATTTCATAACATGAATATTTAAACAATTTCACAGTGAGTAACCACTTCTATAAAAACACCAGTCATTCGCCCCAGACACATACAAATTATTAGCTTGGACCGCTTCCAATTTAATATATTTAATGTAATAAAAAGTCTAGTTTTTAAATGATCTTTGTTAATTTGTAAACTTATATATATTTTTTAATATAGAATATATTTTTAAACAGATATATGAAGAATATTCTTATAAATTTTATTTTAAATTTACATTTCATTATATAACAAATATTTGATATTATTTGAGAATCGAGGTCCGAAATATGCAAATAAGTATATAAACTAAAAACAAACAATATTTTAAGAGATTCTATATAAAATATTACAACAGCAGATTTACGTCCATATATGTATATTTGATAAAGAAAAAAATCTAATAAGACTTTTTTTATAATGAAAGCTCTGGTGTTTGTTACTCTGCAGTGTGTGACGTCACAAGTTAGTGATATCGTCATATAAGTTTAACCTACTTGTGGCGACCTTTCGTTACCCTTTACATGTTTATGACTCTCATCATGGTGTT
>DWGR01001469.1:0-16108 GCA_018247715.1 Heliconius burneyi | reverse complement strand
TGGGGTGCACCAGCCCAGAGATGAGAACAGTACTCCATATGAGGCCGAACCTGGGCCCTATATAGGGCCAAACGGTGTTTTGGCGTAAAGTACCGTCTCGCTCTGTTGATGACCCCCAGTTTCTTCGCTTTATGTCTAGCGATACCAATACTCCGTTTTTTTTCTATTTCTTGATAAATATGTCCCACTATATCGTACAGAGACAATTTTTCCAAGTACAGAAAGAGTACGCCAACGGTTTTTAGTGACTTAAGATGGCCTTAATCTTCTTTCCCTGGTTTCCTCAAGATGATTACGTGAACGATCTTCCATTGCATCGAAAAGTATATGAACGCCAGACAACTGTTTTCTAACACTAAAAATACTTCTTCGTTACTTAGTATGAAATGAAGTGCCGTTATCGTCGTTAATCTGTTGGAAGCATGGGCTTTTTCTGATTTTGGCTGTAGAGCATTGTATCCAGACCAATTGTAGTGATCGACGGATCATCTTCACCGGTCTTTTTTATTACGGGATTACTGTGTGCGAATGTGTATTTGAGCTAGCTGGTCGAACAACACATTTTTGTCTGCATAAAAAGTTTAACTATGAGTTCTGCTGAATTTTATGGGGTCAAAGTATTACCTCCTAAAGATATAAAAATTGTAAGCTATCTTCCTGTCTCTTGGTGGTATTCCTTATTAGTATATAGTTTTTGTGCCACCAACTTTCTTTTCTTTACAACTTTGCGCTACTACTTGTAAGCACAATTGATATAGAAGTTGAAGAAGATCTAGAAATGTATAAATGCTTGTATATTTTAGTTTCATTGATTTTGTCTGCACTTCAAGGGACCGCACATTTTAATATTTGTTTTTATTTCAGCCCAATACTTTCACTCTACCTTAAGATAAAAGGTCATGACAGACTTGGGCTTGTTTTTTATTGGATTTTGACAGTCTGGAATTTTATATTTTTTTTGACAAAGTAATTTAATTATCAAAATATTTCTTATTTTAGCTATTGGACTATATTGGACCCATAAACTTTCTGGATAAACTTCGAAATGTTGCTTTGCGGTTTGCTGTTGTGTATGGTGGGGTTGACAGTGGAAAGTCCTCCTGCTGTTAAGACAAGGGAGGAAATTAATGCCTTTAAAGATTACTTGGAAAAAAGCCGTGAAGGTTGGTTTGATAAAATTGTAAAAAATAGTATTTTGTAAAAAATTGTATTTCTTCAAACATTGACGTGTTAATTTTTTTTTCTTAAAAAAATGCATATATGTTACGTCTTTGTTGCACGTCACGAGCATTTATGTTAGGTGAATTTGTGTGTGATCAACGCCATAGTGGATATGGAGTATAAATACGAAGAATAAAGTGATTTTTCAATATTTAGGTCACCACTATTTATATAAACATATGATTTATATGAGTACGCGCACAAGTCAGGTCTAAATATTATACAGCTATATATTATATATATATATATATATATATATATATATATATATATATATATATATATATATATATATATATATATATATTATAGAGTACAGAAATAAAAAAAATAACCAGAACAAAAGATGCTTTGTATTTCGTTTAATGTATTAATAAAGGTGGAATGGTCGTGCTGTGAGGTTCGCAGATGACCATAAGACAATCAATATCACAAAATGAAAAGGACCAGAAAAAGATTGAATGACTACTGCAACCAACAAATAAAAATGGAATTCTTTGGAGGAGGCTTTTACTCGTAGGGGGATACAACGTAAATTAATACAGAAAAATCATAAAACAAATGTAATAATCTATAGTAGTAAGCTACTTAACTACTAGTAGTTAAGTAAAATGTATAAGTAGTATAAGATAATTATGTAAAGCAAAACAATTTGTGTTTATTAATGCAAAAATAATACTTATTTTGTGGAAATATTTTATTATTATTTTTTATTATTATTATTTCTATTTTTTATATAAAACATTTCTTAAATTTACAGACAATGGTTACCGTCTAGATTCTCGCATGCTATCAAATGTCAAAGGCAATGTTTGGGAGAACAGTGGCAAGTTCGAAGGTGACATTTTGTTGGACCACTGGCAGATAAAAGCCTTAGTTACGGACTACGCGGCAGGCAGAAACGCTTATATTTGGCCTGACACTAAATGGCCTGGAAACGTTGTTGTGTTCGAATTTGGAAATAATGAATTCAGTAAGTTGGTTATATCTGAAAAATTAATTTGAAAGCGGACATTAAGTCTTTTAAAACATACTTACGGCTTAGTTAAAATAATATTACATTTTTAATAACTGGATTAATCACAGTTGGCCATACTCTTTTTTTTTTATGGGAAAAGCATGGCAAACGAGCGTACGGGTCACCTGATAGTAAGTGATCACCGCCGCCCACGACACCGCGTAACACCAGAGGAGCTACTGGTGCGTTGCCAGCTTTTGAGGTGGTTGGGCGCCGGAGCCCGGCATTTAAATGTTTGTTTAACTCTTTGTTTAGCGTTGTTAAAAAAACTTACAAATTACAATAGAAAGAATTATTTGTAATTAAACTTTAAATAATTAACTTCAAGACACTAAACACAAAAGTAACAAATTCTAACGAGATCGACTTAAAAACATTTTTTAAGTCACAATTTGCCATCTTTCCGGAAATGTCCGAGTGTGATGCAGTTATTAGGCGTTCAGAATAAGTATAAAAATCAACCAATTGTTAGAATAAGACATAATTTCTACATCGTCAGTATCAGATGGCCATCAGATATCGACTACAAGTGGCTATCTCTCCTTTTTAGCACTTTTTTAGAAACTAACACTAAATCATTTAAAATACAAACCATCTTAAAATATTTACTCCACACAAGACAATAAATGTGAGTTTTCTTACTTTTTAATTCTGTTTCCGTAAAATTTTCTTGATACCTTAAATTCTACGCACGACGTGTGTTGAGTTCCATAACTCAACAACCAATGTCTCTAAAATTGAGTCTAATCTAAAATTAAACTCTTCACGAGCGTCCATCAGAGCTCGTACTCTTTCTGCAGGGGCGAACTACTCTCTTTCTATTCCCTCTGCCTACCCTGCTCGGGCGGGCTACAACGTGAAGCTGATTTGATAAAAAGTAATAAGTTTATATTTTTTAGATTCACAGCAAAGTTCGGTTATTACGGATGCAATGAGTTTGATCGAGAAAAATTCGTGCGTGAGGTTCCGTCGTCGCACCGGAAACGACTCTAACTATGTCTTAATTACTGTAAGTCATTGTTACGCTTTTACGTGAGAATTATGAGTACTTAACACTAGGTTCCCTCTGCCTACCCAGCTGTGTGCGTGATACAGCGTGAAGTTAATAAAGTAAAATAAAAAACAACATTTTTTACAAAAACTTCCAGATTTTAAGAAAGTTTTTGTAAAAAAGTAGTTTAGTAATCTACTATAGCATGTTAATAATTTTCATCCCATTTTGAAAACAGCCTGTTTGGTGGCAATAAAGTTCTGAACTTTATGGCGACCATCAAATCCACCCACCACCACCACTCAATCAAACTAGGAAAACATATATTTTAATAATATCTAACTAAACCCACAATCATAATAGCTTTTTAACACAACATCTCTTGTTAAACGGTTTGGATTACTTTATTTTGGAATACATCATAGATCATCGTATTTAATTTCATAACAGGGACGATCTAACGGATGCTACTCAACTGTCGGCTATTCGAGTAGTCGCGGTGTGCACACATTAAATTTGGCACGAAGCAAACCTGGTGAAGGATGTCTTCGCACCGCCGTGATCGTCCACGAATGGCTTCATGTCCTCGGCTTTTTCCACATGCAATCTACTCATGATAGAGATGACTACGTTCGAATCGATTTGGAAAATATTCAAGATGGTAAGACGTAATTTTTGAAATCTCTTACATTATATCTCCATAGGTAAACGATATAAGTTTAAAATCCCGATGTTACTCAATAAATGTACGATCAAAATTTGTTTACATTTTTGTTACAGAAATCTTTTTGTTTTTCTATTATACGAGTAGTGTGCTAAAATACTATATTATAAAATTAATTTGTATTAAGGCCGTCGTGGCTCAGCGGCACATGGTGTGACTGTAACGCGACGGTTGTGGGTTCAATCCCCACTCGTGAAAGTGAAATATTTATTTACGTTTATATTTCCATTACTTAGCTCTGGTGTCTAGGCAAAAGCGCGGCGTTGAGTTCTGCCACTCAACACGCAATGTATCCAGAATTCGGCAGAAAGTGGGGAATAGAGTGTCTTAACACTAGATTGCCTCTGCCTACCATGCCGTGTGCGGGATACAGTGTGAAGCTAATTTGTAGCCTTCTGAGCTGTGGCATTATATAAGATACATATATCGTTGTCTTATTATTTTATATATTATTTATTATGTTATTAAGGTAGGGCCAGCAATTTCAATAAATACGGCCCTAATTATGTGAGCAAACTTGGCGTACCCTATGAATACACCAGCTGCATGCACTACAGCTCTCACGCTTTTAGCAAAAATGGAAAACCCACCATTGTACCTCTACAGGTAAGAAGATATGTATTTTTATTACAGTGACAAAGCTTATTTCAAAAATACAGACATTTTATTTATATAATTCAAATTATGTCGTAACGAAATATTGGTAGGTATCGAGGACATTCGTGGTACAGTGGCAAAAGAGTGCAACTGTAAATGCGACAGGTTGTGGGTTCGATTTCCTCTCGAAAAATTGAAATATTTAATGTTTTCTTCGCTCTGGTGACGAAGCAAAATGTGGCGATGAATTCCACCGCTAAACACGTAATGCCTCCAGAATTCGGCGGAAAGTGATAATTAACTTAATAAAAACGGAGTGACTTGACACTAGGTTCCCAGATTCCCTGCTACGAGCAGGATACTAAGCGTCATTTTGTACTCATGAAAAGTTCATCATCTAATTAATTCTTATTCGTTAAAAGTTTAATTTCTAAGTAATATATATCTATATTGCCCCTAGTCTTTCATTGGAACTATGGGACAAAGGGATCAAGTTACTGACAACGACTGGCTAAGGCTGAGAAGACATTACAACTGCGATGGAGCGTGGAACAGTGATGATGAGCCAGAAGAGATTTCTCCAGCCGTTGTGGCTGATAACGGTATATAAATAAAAAGTACAGTGTATGACATTACAGTTATATTATTTAATAAACCTTTGATTTTCTATTTGTATCGAATAATCTTGAGTTGTACACAATAAAATTCTTAAGCAATCTGTCATAGATTTTTTTTAAATTTTTCTATATCTAAAAGAATAAGTGAAAATAAGTAAACAAACTCTTTAAAATAAATTATTTTTATTATAGTCAGCAAGTTCAAAAATATGTTAAATAAATACAAAGCTCCTAAATATAAAAGTTGAAAAAGGCATTCAGTTTTTGGGTAATAACTCAAAATCTCAATGTTAATTTACACATTTTGAAAAAAGAAGTAGAAGATCCTAAAAGAAAAAAAGAGAAGGAAATTTCTAATTTAAAACTTCTAACGCTATGAACACTCGTTTATTATAATTTATTTATCAAGCTGAAAATCGTTTCAGCATAGGCGTGCCGTCTAAATGCTGTTATACCAGCTTAAATATTTATTTTATTATTATAAAATAAATATCGACACTTGAAAGACATAAAAACTTCGATGGAAAAAAATAATTTTGCAATATTTTCATTATCATCCCTAAAAAATCTTCTGATAAAGAAGATGTTGATATTGAGCAAAGAGTCTTTATTTTGTGAAAGCCTGGACAAATGTTTTGTGATTACGAACACTTACATCTTCTGCAAAATCTGCAGAATTCAATAAGGAATATTATATATTTTTTTATGCTAAAAGGACAAGGATTATATAGATATATACACTTAATATATCATTTAGAGCTTATTTGTTTGTTTAATCGCTTAGTTTTCTAGAACTAGATACGCCTAACTGGTAGGATAGATTTTTGTACATGAAAGTTACTTTCCCTAGAAGTACTATAGGCTATATATATCTCAAATAAATAAATCATTTAAGGCATATTGGGACAAAATATATAAAAAAAAATTGCAAGATAAATTTGACCGTTTGTTTAATTTTATTTTGGCAGAGTTTTAAAATAAAGATAGTTGTTTACAAGATACTAAAATACCACCATCATTTTATAAAATGTTCGTGTCTCTGTCTTTTTATTTGTCCACACCAATGTCCAGAACAATTGAATTGATTTTTATAGGCTTCACTGATCGCTAGAGGTAGCTATGCAGCGACACCTAGCTAGTTTTAATCCCGGAATTCCCGCGGCGTAGGGATTTTCCGAAGAAAATCCCGAATTGCCGTGCGGCACGTACCTTGGCAGATATGAAATGATTAAACGTTTTGCATATTAAATACGATAATTTTGCGAGCAGTACCAAATAAAATAACGAAAGATTAAAATTACAATTAATTAAATATAGTACAGATAACAGATAAATAACATAAAATAAAGTCTTCTTTATTACTTCTTAGTAATCGAAGCCACGAAGGGGTAACAATTATTATTATTTTTTAGTAATTTAGACTCGCCCGCCAAGGCTTCCATATAGATTTCAAGATAGCAGATCAAAGGGAAGTACAGCTTTTAAAATTGATCAACTTCAATTTGTGGGCATATGCACTCATTTTTTTATGTAATAATATAAAGTTTGGGTTTGTTATGATTTTTTCTATGAACTATCTGTAAATTTTCACACTTCGAACTTATTATTTTGTTGGTATGTTCTCACTTCCTGCCAAATTTTATAAATGTAGGCCCACAGCAAGTAAAACTTAGCGAATTCTATACAAAATGCAATAAATTCAATGCATAAATGCTCTTTTATTTTGATTGTGTTCACTTCACAATCACACACACACACACATTCACAGATTTCTCCACACGATCATAAGATAAATGGTCTCGATAGACGGACAAAAACGTGATTCTACAAGGGTTCCTCTTCACCTTTTTGAGGTACGGAACCTTAAAAAAATTGTAAGCATGAACATACCTAATTAAAAATTAGCACACTTAATCATAATAGGATTTTCGTCACTCATTATCTTTTAATTATCAAATCGATAGCTATAAAAGTAATGGAACAGGTAAATTTTATACTAGAACAAAATGATGAGGGCTGTGGTACTGGTGCTGCTTGTTGTCGCTGCGGCGGTGGCCAAGCCACCAGTGGTACGGACAAAGGAAGAGATTGAAGCTTTCAGACACTTCTTGGAAAGCACAAAGAGCAGTAAGTACCTATTTTTCTACGAACTTCTTAAATTATTATCAACTTTTTTTTCTTTAAATTTCAATAACCGGGTGAGTTTTTTTTCACCTGGTTGGATTAATATCCAGAGCTTAAAAAGAGTTTCCATCATCACAAAAAAAAGAAGCTTTTTCTGAGCCCATAAAATACTGGAAATATGTACAATATATAACTAAAAACAATTGTAAAATATTATGCGAGATTTTTTGTGAAAAATCAAATTAAAATTAACTCAGCTTCACGCTGTATCCCGCACACAGCAGAGTAGGTAGAGGAAACATAGCGTTATCACACTCCGTTCCCCACTTTCCGTCGAATTCGGAAGGCTTTGCTTATTAAGTGGCGGAGCTCAACGCCGCGCTTTTTACATCGATACCAGAGAGAAAAAACGGAAATATACATTTAAGTAATAGTCGAGTGCGGATCGAACCCACAACCATCGCGTTAAAGTCACACACTTGTGCCACAACGGCCTTCTTTGTGTAGATGAACTTCAATGAATCGAAAGATGAATCAAATACTCTTAAAACACAATAAAAGAGATGCATTATTATGTGCCACAAATTATATGAATATTTCTCGTATAATGATCTAGATTTAAATTTAAATTAAAACAAAATAGTCTAATTTCAATTTCTCCTGCAGGCGATGGCCAGCATTTCATTGCCCGTTCTAGAATGTTCCCGGATGCCAACCCTGAGGAGAACAGCGGTAAATTCCAGGGTGATATCATTCTGGATGACTTTATTATTGAATCCATGTTGCAAGAGTATGCTATGGGCCGTAACGGCTACACTTACCCTAACACCAAATGGCCTGACAACACCGTTGTATGGGAATTTGGTGAAAATGAGTTCGGTAAGTTAATTATTCAAAGGTTATTAATAGATTTTATAATAGTAATATACATATGATACGTCCTAATAATATCTTAAGTTTGATCAATAAGTAAGCTTATGTTATTGACTAGTCGCCGCTTGCGGCTTCGTCTGCTTGATCTACGTATTTATTCATTTACTATCGACTTTATTTTCGTTTTCTTATAATAACATAATTTTATCTATACCTGCATATTATTAAATCAGTTAAGCCGTTTCAACCGACAAAATTTCTTTTTCTATATATTTTCCATGTACATATTAAACACATACATATTCAATAAACTATATTAAATGATACTGACCTTATTTATATTAATAATGTTAAATATTTAATTACCTCGAGTGAGAATCGAACCCGCAACCCGTCGTGTTCACAGTGATACGCTTGTGCCTCTGCGCTATGGCTGGTCTTATTTAAAAAAAAATGAATACAGTGAAATACGAGTATGTTTAAATACCCAGTTGCCTCTGCTTACCTATTCCGTTAAGTATTAAATAAAGCCGTTTATCTCGAAAACTTACAAAACATTCATAGATAAATATAATTAATTTACGATTATTAATCTTGATACATTATAAGACTATAACACAATCACGTTTAAGTCACTGATCATATGGCGTGATAATCACATTTTTGTGATAGGCATCTCTTAACAAACATAGACTTTCGATTTAAAATAGTTTGTTAAAGACATATGTATATATGGAAGAAGTGTAATCATTCATATATAGTCCTTTGTTTTTTATTTCCTTTATTTTTTAACCGACTTCTGTAAAAAAAGGAGGTTATCAATTCGATTGTTTTTTTTTTTAAATACAGTATCCTGCATATAATAAAATTATTATATTGTAAGCGAACTCGTATAAAAGAGATAGATTATTTATATTTCCATTTCTTCGCTTTGGTGTCGAGGCAAAGCGCGGTACTGAGTTCTGCCACTCAACACGCAATGCCTCCAGAATTCGGCTAGCGACTAGGTTCCCTCTGCGTATCCTGCAGTGTGCGGAATATAGCGTGAAGTTTATTTTTTTTAGATATAGGTGAAAAATACTGTACAAGCAATAAAATTGCCTCCAACAGTTTTTTCTAGGCAACAGCCCTTATTCGTATAAAGTATTATTATTAGGTGATACATAACACCTATAACAATTACTTAGAACCTCTTTCCGAACAATTTAGAGAAATATAGACGATATTGTTTTTATTTTAAAAACGTTAACCATTTCCGATTTCTAACAATGTATAGAGAACCTAGTGTTAAAATACTTTCCGATCCTTTCAATTTTTGGAACTCCATGCCCCGCTTGTATTTACAACCTGAGCGAGTTAAATAGTTCGTTCTCCAAAGAATCGACGGCGTCTAACCACGTCAAAAGCTGGCAACGCACTAGTAGCTCCTCTGGTGTTACGCGGGGTCTCGGACGGTGGTGATCACTTGCCATCAGGTGACCCGTACGCTCGTTTGTCATGTCTGTTTCTATAAAAAAAAATTGAAGCAATAATCTATATTTACAGTGAGATGCTATGTAGTTGTTATAAAGAGCTACAATCATGATTGGTTCACCTTTTCCTCATATTCAAGAAAAATATTTTCAATCGGAAAATTGCAGAATAAATATTATCATAAGAGAGTCTGTCGCATTATATACGAGACCCTCTATTGTTTTCTATATATGAACTCGATAACAAGTTCTTGTAGGTAAATAGCTATCGCAATAACGATAAGTTTCTGAAATCAGTTAATTACGTACATACATACATACATACATAGATGCAAATAGAAGGAAATTATAATGTCTTAACAATACGTCCTTTTTATTATACAAATTGGTTCAATGGCATTTTAACCGACCTCCTGCCAGTAGAGAGGTTATAAATTCGAATGTATTTTTTTATAATTATTACCTCAGAACTTTTAACTGGATGAGCTGATTTTTATGATACTTTTATTTTATTTGAAAGATAATACGGCGCAGGAGTTATAAAGTGTGCTGCAAAACGACTGGTTGTTGGTTCGATCCCCATTCGAGAATGGAAATATTTATTTAAATTTATATTTTCATTTTTTCGCTTTGGTTTTGAGGTAAACCGCGGCGTTGAGTTCCGTCACCCTTCACGCAATGCCTCAAGAATTCAGCGGAAAGTAGGAAACGGAGTGTTAACCTACCCTACTATGTGCGGGATACAGCGTGAAGCTGTAGCTAAAGCTTTTCATGTGGCCCCATTTTAATTTGGTCCATCTCTGACAATGGTAACCATGAGAAAATCATATAAGTCTTAAATATGCATTAAATAATATACCATATTAAATAATATACTCGTATGTGCGCGACAAATGGACCAATATGCCGGATAACGATTTCGAAGATCTTTTTTATTAGAAACGATACACCTTAAGGGTAGTTTGATAAAAGAAAGTTTGGTGAGGTTCTGATTATGGGATCCGGTTGAAATTAAGAAGTTGGATTTTCTTGCTAAAAATATCTTCAGTTACGAAAATGTAACACATGTCTTTAAAGTAAGAGGAGATTGGTTTACTTATATGTTCGTTTTCTAGAATACATGAAAGATACTTTATGCATTTTAAGTTAAGTTCTCTGTTCCCATATTTTTTAAGACAATGCGTGTTGAGTGACGGAACTCAACGCTGTACTTGGCCTCGTTACCTAGTGGGAATCTAACCACAATCTAATATCACTGAATTTCCATGTATTGTGATACAAATAATTTAGTTTGAAAGAGCAGCTGGGACTGAAGCCTGGGCTTTGAGTTTCTCACCATGCAACGCGATCGGTATAGGTGAAGGGTATCCATGAAACGGCAATATGTTTTTTTCATTCCTTAAATACATAAAAAGCATAAAAATGGTTGAACTTCGGGATGCTGTTTATGTAAACATATAAAGAAATTAAAAATATAAGCATTCTCCCAAGAGGGCATCGGGCCACAATTATCAGTTTTTTTTATTTTCAACGACGTTTTGACAAATTGGTTTAAATTTTTAAAATATTTTTTCCTTTTACCCCCAGGGCCCCTACAACAGGCGGCTATAAAGGAAGGTATTGCCCACATTGAGAATTCCACTTGCGTTAAGTTCCGTTACCGCGAACCAGAAGACACTGTTTTCGTGAGACTGACTGTAAGTAGCTTTTTGTATTTATAATTTTTGTTTTTATAGTACAAAGCATTTTTTATATTTAAATATTTTTGTATTTGATTCGATATAGATAGATAGAGTATTTTATTTTTGTTCTGTCACTTAACCAAAATAGAATTGTGAATTGTTCATAAAATACTGGCAATATTCATATTTAAAACATTTAGAACTATTATGCTGTATTCCGCAGAGGGAACTTGGGAACCTATTATAAAGACACTCCGTTTCCATTAGGACACTCCCGTTTCCCAATATCCACCGACTTCTCGAGGCCTTGAATGTTTAGATACCAAGGACGGGATTGAGAAAATAAAATACTAAATATTTTGTTCTCCTCAATGACCATCGAACCCACAACCGTTGCGTTACGTAGTTATCACCCTGCGCCACTAAGGGGCTCAAGAAGTGCTAAAATGCTTCCAGTTATCTACTTTTATATAGCGTATTTTTAAAGCATCAAAAATCAACCTTTTTAGGGTATGGCTGCAGGTTGCTACGCCCACGTCGGTTACTGGGAAAGTCGTGGTATTCACGTATTGAACTTGGCTCGTAACTACCCCGGCGTTGCTTGTTTCCGCCACGCCACCATTGTCCACGAATGGATGCACATCTTAGGCTTTTTGCACATGCACTCCACCTACGACCGTGATGAGTACGTTAGAATCGCTGAAGAGAATGTTATGAGTGGTAAGTCTTAAAATGTTTTGAAAAGTTAGCGTTCTGGATAGATTTGTTTTTTTTTTTAAATTAAATTGTTGAAATTGTCTTAAATAAAAAAAATGGAAAAATACTAAATATATTTTATTAAATATTGTAATCAAAGTAAAATTTCACCTTCATTACGCTCTATTATTAGACCTTACTGTTGTTTTACTCATTTAATTATAGTATAATGTATAATAAATCATAATGATTTCATAATATTAGACCAGACAAAGCGCGGCGTTAAGTTTCGCTCAACAAACATTGACTTGAAATCGAGCGAAAAGTGAAGAATAGAGTGTCTAAACAATAAGTTTTCCCTCTTGTCTCTCTTTACCCTGCTAAAAAGTGGGGAAAAGCATGAAGCTTAACAAAAAATAATATCTTATACACTTAGTGTAGACTGCTGATATCTATATTTCTTTACTTAATAAAAGTCGCAATTTTATTTTATTTCTTGAAATTAAGACTTTTACTATTTTATATTACAGGTACTGAACATAATTTCGACATCATGGATGCTCAATACGGTTCCAACTACAATGTAACCTACGACTACGTCAGCTGCTTGCACTACGGTCCTCGTGCGTTCTCTTCCAATGGAGAACTTACAATTATTGCTTTACAGGTTGGTATTTAAAAAAAAAAAACAGCTTCACGCTGGATACCGCACACAGCAGTATAGGCAAAGAGAACCTAATGGTAACACACTCCGTTCCCAACTTTCTGCCGAATTCTGGAGGCATTGCGTGTTAAGTGGCAGAACTCAACGCCGCGCTTTACCTCGACATCAGAGTGAAGAAAAGGAGATATAAACGTTAATAAATATTTCACTTCCTCGAGTGGGGATCCAAACCACAACCATCGCGTTACAGTCACATTCTCGTGGAAATAAATGAATTACCTTGAAAGATTATGAATGTTCTTTTACGGCTAATCGTAGCGCAGGGGCACAAGCGTGTAAACACGACTGGTTCTGGGTTCAATTCCCACCCGAGGAAACGAAATATTTGAGGCAAAGTGCACTGCTGCGTTGAGTTACGCTCCACACAAACTGAATACGCAACGCCTTGAAAATTCAGTGGAAAGTGGGGAACGGAATGTCTAACGCTAGGTTCCCTCTGCCTACCCTGCTGTGTGCGGGATACACTGTGAAGCTGATTTGATTTTAACTTATCTTAATATAATTTTATAACGACTTTTCGGAGAAAGATAAATGATGATTTTCTTTTGTTTTTGATGTTATCTATGTATATGTACGCAAGTAGGCATACCTACCACCTAGTTCTTTATCACTGTCCTTGGTCTAACAAATTAATTGTTATCTTAATATTGATTATTTTTAATCTAAATAAAAATATTGCTAATATTAAAAAAATATGTCAATTTTGTTTGTTAATCCGATAACGAAATAGTAGCTTATTAATTGTGTTCTTAATGAATTTTAATAAAAAGTTTAAAAACTCCACCTAACACGAACAATAAGTAAGCATTCTCTATTATATATATTTAAAGGTGGAACTCTTTTCTTTCTTTTCTCTAACTTGAACTTCTTTTCTCTAGAGTTTCATCTAAGATTATCATAATACCCCTTTCATAGATTTAAATTCATGATCTATCGCTGTATTTTAAATTAGGATGTTTCAATTAATATCTATTTCTATGAGGCCGTCGTGGCGCAGGGGAACAAGGGTGTGACTGTAACGTGGCTGTTGTGGGTTCGACGCCCACTCGAGGGAATTATTTATTAATATTTTCATTTCTTCGCTCCAGCACCAAGGCAAGAGCCCGGCGTTGAGTTCCGCCGTGGGGAACGGAGTTTCCGAAGGTACCCTGCTGTGTTCGGAATACATTATATTATTGATTATATTATTTTGCATTTAACAGGAACACGAAGGAGAAATGGGTCAACGTGAATATGTCACAGAGAAGGATTGGCTGAGGATCAACCGACACTACGACTGCCCCGGCGCATGGGATTAAATCATATTTATTATTTAAATGATTAAATAAAAAAAAATACAATGTGTTATATTAAAACGATATTATTTATAAAATAAAGAAATTTTAAATTGCCTATTACCACTTGTGATTTAAGAGTTATATGTGTTTGTTGATTTTTTTCTAGAAGATGATTGTTCTAGAACAATAGGGTAGCGCTAAAATAAATACGTTTGTATATGTCATTTTACAATGCATTAAATACTCAATATACTGCACGCGCAGTGCCCGGCTGACAGTAGAGTAATATAATACAGATATAGGCCGTGAGTTTAGGTTCCATTCCCACTGGGTGAAATGAATTATTTTCAAGTCTCTGATAAAATGATAAAGTACAATGTTGAAGTCAGCTACTCAACACTAAGCGCACCCACCATACTATAAGCAGGATATAGTATGGTGGGCGTGCAGTGGGTTCGCGGGATATTTATAGGGTTCTGTACTTTAAAACGTCAAGCTAAGATTAATATTCAGGTCTACGATCGTTACGAACATAGAATCAAGCTTTTAAGATATTGCAATCAAAAGATAAGCTAATTTATGCATCGTTTTTGTTGCATTTCGTATGAAATTTGACGCGTTATCATAATATATAGATACTTTCTGTACCAACAATTAAATTAAATTAAAAATCAAATCAAAATGAAAAAGAAATAAATAAAGGAAAAACTAACACATGGATCAATAAGTCCCGAGACTAACCAAGAGATGGCGCTCGTAGTAAACCAGTAACTACATCTTTCTAGAGTACTAACCTTCGCTTGAAACGTGTCAGAATTTTAAGTCGATCGGACCAGAAACAGCTGAGTTATCGAGGTTAGAGAAAAGTCGTTTTATAGTTTGTTTAAGAAATGGAAAAAATCGAGTTTCGTGTTCTGATAAAACATTGTTTTTTAATAGGAAAAAATACAGTGCAAGCGAAACAATGGATTGAAAATGTTACTCGGACTCTTGTCCATCAAAAGCAACAATTTGTCGGTGGTTTGCCGAGTGTCGTACCGACACAAATGACGCGGAACAATCGGGTAGACCTGTGGAATCTGTTACACCGGAAAATGCTATAATGCTATTTATATATTATGCAAACAAACTTATAATTTATTTAGGGCCATAAACTCAACGCCGCGCTTTGCCTCGACACCAGAGCAGGGAACTTAAAAGATAAATATATATATATATATATATATATATATATATATATATATATATATATATAATAAAAACAGTTACTTATAATTTAAAAAATAATACACTAAAAGTTGTTTTAGTTATTTTTTGCATCGCCGCTACCGTTTGCTTTTTTCGGTTAAAGCAAAAGATCTCTCTTTAATAAAGTATTACTTACAAACCATACAAGCTTAATTTTTTTAAGCTCTCCCAAAGGAGCAATGCGACCTTCATGTTGTCGGGACACGTGACGGTTAAGCTTGCGGGTGACCAAGCTTTCAGTGCAATGGTTTTGCTTTATTATAACCGGGGTTGATAATGTTTTTTACGTTTACTAATAGATTTTAAACATAATATATAGAAATATACACAAAAAATAAAAACATTTTATTGAAGTATTGGCTTTTAGCTCATCTTATATCTATATATTGGGTTATATTTTTGGGGTAATAATACGTACGTGGTTATACGCATCTGGTCAGTCAAATAAATATAATTTACTTAGTTTTCAGTGAAATCATGTCTTACATTTAAGTAAATGTAAATACAGGTTTTGATTTGCATTTTATAAAAAAATATACTCACAACGCGGTCGTTTTACCGTCGTAAGTATAAGAAATTAAACTTTTAAATACCAATACTTAGATATAAAAATTTATCATGAAACAGCATAAAGGCAATGACAATAAACCACCCCTAAAATGTTTCATTTATTTTGAAATGACCCTAAATCACTTTTTTATTTTTTTGTTACTTTGTAAGCGTGGTCACCTTAAACACTTTGATGTCGACACATCATGAGCTACTTACCGCTGTCGCCGTAAATACTGTCAGGACAAATTTCCACTCTTTGAAATCCCACCACTATACGAGGTGACGATTTAAT
>DWGR01001468.1:0-16121 GCA_018247715.1 Heliconius burneyi | reverse complement strand
GTAATAAAGCCGCGAGCCACTCCATGTTTAGAAGCTTGACAATACTGACTTTCAACACAATTTCAAATTCACTATTAAACAATGAACTGGTTGAATTATCTAAATAACTGAACCACACCCTTGTTCATAATAATATTTGTTGTGCAATAGAAAATACTTAAAAGGTGATTTTTAGGGTTCCGTACCTCAGAAGGAAAAAATATGTATTCACATTGTTGTCTATCTGTCCGTCTCCCAATATCACTTTTGAACACAATGTTGAAATTATTGTCAAATATCTTTAGATTACAAAAAAAAACGTCTATGTCAAAGTCATTAAAAGATATATAAGTACTTATGCTTTATTTTTACCACATATTGTTTTTGTTGTTTCGTTTAATTCACCGCGTAATCATAACATATAGGATACTATGAATAAAGGAAAAATATATAAAGTTTAAAAACAGAAAACACTACAAAGTAATTGTTATTTATGTAAAAAAGATAAGGAAGTGGCCGTTTCCCTAAGACCCATTTACCTGCAATCATTAAATTGATACGGAACCCTCGATGATCGATCTTACACTTAAGATATTCAAATAAAATATGTACTTTGATATAATTATCTATTTATATTTTACATTTCAACTTCAGATAGGCAATTTTGTACTCGAAGCAAACGCTATGTGTTAGTATATATAAAGTGTTTTGACTATACCTTTGACTGCTGTCAAAATGTCTTAGAGCGCAAGTTAAACTGATAGTATGGGTTCATATAAATAAAGTATGTAATTCCGATTCTACATAACAATCTTTTTAATGTATTGCAGCTTTATTAAAAGGAGAAAGAGAATTAATTGTTAGGTCACTTTGTTCTCCACTCTCCGAATTTTTAAGCATTGTGTGTCGAGTGAGGCCTGTAACGCCGTTTTTTTAGCAAATAAAATAGTTTAAATGTAATCCGTCTATCTAATCCATACCTATCACGCTTACAGTTAAATACTGTTCCACTGCACTACGATAACTTAAGATTTATAATTATAAAAGATTATCTACTACGTCGATAAAATATTCGTATTTTTATACATGCACTTTTTCTACTATCTATAAATCCCGCATATAGAAGAATAGAACAGGATGGCGGAGAGGAGGGGGGGATAACTATTTTTAAAACATTCAGGTCCCATCCTTCCCTCTAATTTTCGTAACATTGTGTTACCGGCGGAATTTAACCAGAGCGGTAAAATTCAAATAATTAATTGTCCCGAATGGAAATCGATCTTAGGACCATCGCGTTTACAGTGCTATTACGCTACGTAGGTCTTAAATATGCATATGTAAGTATATAATATTGTTATAAGTATTTGTAAAGGTCTAAACACACTCAACACACAGGTTGCTCTAACAAAAGGCAGTGTGTGTCGTGCATTAGCATTTCAATGACATACGAGTGTGGTACCTGATGTTTCGGCCAAGTTATAAAATATAATAAGTAAGGTTCAAGTCTCTGGGTGGTCTCCAATTAATATGCCAGCAACATAGCAATACAATGAAAGTTTATTACTTAGATGACCTGATAATTAAGGAGTGAAATGGTAGTTCTTGTAAAGATTTTTTTTTAAATTATTCCACTTTTATCCTTATGTTTTGTTTTCGGAACTTAACCCTGTGCCACACCAGCGTTTTTTAGTTTAAATTATTTTTTATAGATTATATAATTGAATTAATTTGAATCAATATGTGACACTTCTCAACCGCGTACCATCATGACTTGTATTTTTTTTCGTACAAAGTAACATATAATTTTTTTTTACTTTACTAATATACTTATAATCGAAGAATTATATACATTGTTATAATTAATAAAAAATGTTTTCCATTCTAGGAAACGAAATAATTTCATTGCATTTCCTCGTTCAAGAAGTCAAAACGCGGTGTTGAATTCCACCACTCAACAATCATCTCAAAAATCGTGTAGTGCGTGAAAAATGGTATATCTTAGTACTACATAATCTCTACCCTACCCTGCTTTGCGGGATACAGCGTGAAGCTTAGATAAACAAACCATAAAAAAGTTACATCGCTATCTGGTCTATATTTGTAGAGCGGTATATTTATAAGGGACGAGCAAACACCATACAACTATACAGTGGGAATGCGGCACTACCACAGAGGAAATGAGTGTAAACAGGTTCCCATCGGAAGTCTAACCGTATGTAAATCCGGCGATAGGATGGCGTTAATTAAAAAATAAATTTAAAGTCAGGATGTTAGTAATTTGAAACTTATTTTTTTTATATACCTGGCTGTAATCGTTTTGACACCATCGCTTAAGTAATGTGAGGAATTGATATTTTTGAATGAAGCCATATATTTTTTTTATGTATCTACAGTTGTTCCACAGCGCGGCGTTGAGTTACGTCGCTCACAATGTCTCGAATTAGGGTGAAAGGTGGAGAACGAAGAAACAAAAATATTCTCCCAACTAGTAATTATATAGAATATCATCGTCCCTTTTGTCTATTGAAATGATAAACCTGTTTAATGAAATGAAGGAAAAATGAAAGAAAAAAGATAATTGTCTGTTAAAGTATTCTTAAAAGATATAATAAAAAGTCGAAAAATAAAATATGTAAGTCAGCTTTACGCTGTATCCCGCATACAGCAGGGTAAGCAGAGGGAACCTAATATTAAGACACTCCGTTTCCCACTTTCTGTCGAATTCTCAAGGCATTGCGTGTTGAGTGGCAGAACTCAACGATACCAGAGCGGAGAAGTGGAAATATAAACGTAAATAAAAATTTCACTTCCTCGAGTGGGGATCGAATCGGCAACCGTCGCGTTACAGTCACAACTTGTGCCGCTGTCCCACGAAAGCCTTATAAAAAATCTAAATATATATTTTTTCCAGTTTGTCTTAGTAAGGAAAGTGAATAATGAAGAAATAAGGGATGATGAAAAATATGAATAATGTCTAAACTTAATAAAAAAACCCCGGTATTCTCCTATTAGTTTTTCACGTTTTATACATCATGAAGTTAATAGCGAAAGACAAGCTACAATTAAAATTAATTTTACGACTATTTGAAAAGATTTATTTTATTACAAGCATAAAAGTTATAGTATTCTAGTGTTCTAGAAATGTCTAACGACATGTCGAAACGTGGCACACTCCACCTTGGTCGCCTTATATAGCTCCCGTTAGAGTAAATGTCATAACTATACTAATCAAGGTGAGATGGACAGTGTATGCTATATAAAATATGCTAATTGCGTTGAAATAATATAAATAAATATTTTATGAGGCGTCGTGGCGCAGGGGGACAAAGTTTAACTGTAAACGCGACTGGTTGTAGGTTCGATCTTCACACAATTATTATATTTATATTTCACATATTTATATTTATATTTCTTCACTCTGGTGTCGAGGAAAAGCGCGGCGTTAAAATTCGCCACTCAACATGCAATGCCTCCAGATTTCGACGGAGAGTGGGGAATGAAGTGTCTTAACACTAGGTTTCCTCCGCCTACCCTATGTGCGGGTAAGCTTACTGCACTGCAGCGTAAAGCTGATTTAAGTTTTAGGGTTGCGTACTCTTTAAGGAAAAGGAACTTTATATGATCACTTTGTTGTCCATCTGTCTGACAAGAGCCTTTGTCTCCGGAACGCTTAGAGCTATCGAGTTGAAATATAAACCATATATGACTCAGATCTATGGCCCAATGGTTTTTTATTAAAATTTCAAAAAAGATATGGTCATTTATATCGCAATAACCGCGTATTTCAATACTATAAAGGGAATCAAATTAATAGTGTACTTCTGGTTAACCTAGAATCATGGTATTCTGCAGCTAGCACCTACACGTAGCACTAGGTCAAGGAAAAATCTGAAAACTATCCATTTGTGGGTAAATCCTAAAAATTAATAGCCTTAAAAGGAGACAAAATTTGGTATTAAAGCCGCTAGTTCAAATGAGGTATCAGATGAAACAGCTCTGGCTAAGCTAAGCCTGAATTCCAGAAAAAGACCTCCAATATTTGTACAGAACCCTCAGTGGGCGAGGTTTTTTATATATATTTTTAAAATGTTATTTTAATCGTGATATTATTATTATATTTTTTGTTTTGACGGAGAAAATTTATAATAACAACAAAGAGTTGTGTCACATAACATATGTCACAACATTCAAATAGCCCGAGGTAACTTGACCGCAAGTACAATGGGCTACATTGAAACTATTAATGTGATGTAGATAAAGCCTAATAATTAAAAGCCTATCTCGGCAAATGGATCATCCAACATAAAAAGATTTTTTTTATTTCGATCCGTTAGTTTCTAAGATTAGCACGTTTTACCAAACAAATTGATAATCTTTACAAATATAATGTTAATATATTAATATATAATTATATAATAAGTTCTTTGATTTTCACAATTATTACACATATTAAATGATACTAATTTAACCGGATTAATCGTGTATATTTGGGATAATACATTTTTGGAAACCCGATGTTTGGAACACTTTCCGTCACGTCCATGGTTACGGGTATTCGGTTCGAAACGTCGGGTTTCCAAAAATGTAGGGTGTGACTTCGACTTATTTGCGTTTGTATTTCCATTTTCTTCGCTCTGGTGTCGAGGCAAAACACGCAATGCCTCCAGAACTCGGCAGAAAGTGGAGTGTCTTAACACTAGGTTCCCTCTGTCTACCCTGCTATGTGCGGGATACAGCGTGAAGCTAAAAAAATAATTATATATATATATATATATATATATATATATATATATATATATATAATTATATGTTAATAAATTAACCTAGTTTATGAATAAAACACATATTCAATTTGGGTATGGGTGGTGGTGTTGGTAGTGCAAGATCGTTTGCAACGAATTGTGAAGACAACAGTTTAAATTATATTATAGGTTCATAAAATTAATTTAAAAAACGTAATATACGTGTACATAAAACTGAAGTATCTGTCTGTGATTTCAAAATAGCTTAATCGATTTTTATGGAACTTTTACTGGCCAATACAATGGGCTACGGAGCAAAACGTAACTTATTTTTATCCTGGAATCCTCGTGGGATTTACATGAGAAAGCATGTTGCATTTATCTTGTTCTAATGCAATAAATAAAAACATTATATTATAATTTATTAACTACATTATATTATATTATTGACAATTATTGCGAGCAGAATCAAGTAAAATCCTAAAATATTTAAGTACTTAAATTAAAATTAATCTAAAATATACTTAATTTACAAATGAAAACGGTATCTCAAGATCGCTCTTAGACTATGGCTTTTCTATTACAGTTTTAAAAGATAACTCTCGTAATAAGTTTATCCTATTTTCTTATACAACGTAACTGCCACTGGTGAGACTTAAAAAATAATAATTAATAAATATTATTTTATCTTCTTCTTCTTGTAACACATATGGAGGCTGTTATTATATATATTTAATACGAAACAGCATTCATTTCAAATCTTTGTATAATATTTCATCTAACATTACGTACGACTACAAGTTACACTATAATTAAACACTACTATCGCTAGATCTTTAAGTATCTATAAAAGATCATTTTTAAGACCATCTAATAGATGTTGAGTAACATATAGCAATTAAAATTTTACAATCGACTATGTTATTTATATAGCCGTCATTTTATTAAGACTAAAGTCTTATATTAAATATAACTATTCGCATTTAGTCTACAGCTTCACGCTGTATCCCGCAGATAGCAAGTTTGACCCTGTTATACAGCGTGAAGCTAAAACAAGGATAAAGCAGATATGATTTTGCTACCTTTTTTTCCATGGGGAAACCCCGTTACAAGTATCCGCATGCCGGATAAAATGCGATACGGATTATGAGAGACTCATGCTTCTGCATCCTACTCACTAAATACCACGACGGTCCATTGCTGTACATTTTTACGAATATTTTTGACGGCTCAATTGGTGCAGCGGGGATTGGTCCTCTGCTCCCAGCTGAGTCGCGGTCCTCGAGCGCCGCCCTTATGCGCTCGATTTGCCGGTTCAGGTTTGTCTTCAGCGAGGGGTCCCGGGTTTTCTGCCACTCCGCGAACTTGGAGTGGAGACGAGTGACTTGGAGAACTTGGAGTGGCTATCTTTCCATTCTCACATTAGGTGTTCCCAGGTAACTTGTTTCACCTGATTTACACTTACTAAATGGCTACTCCTCCCACAGTTCTCAGATCTAAGAAAGTAGATCGCAGCATGAACTCTAGCGTTCGAGTCCCAGTTGGGGTACCCGCAAGGACACACGCTGCTTCTTATGAAAGTGTTGAATAGCCTCGGATAATCCTTATGACCATAACACGCTGCGGACGTCGTAATTGTGCTCAATTTTTTATATTCAGAGCATCGTACTACACTGGCTTTTTTTTTCGAACATGACATTAATGCTGTTAGCCTTATTGGCCTTTACAGCGACACCGGTTGGTTAGGGAAGAGGGTACTCTGTCCCTTAAGTAACTACACTGGAGCCCCATAGAGAGCCATTGAGCGAACAACATTGGTTAGGTAGATTTTTTCTCACTACCCCGCTCAATGTTAAAGGAGTATCAATTAAAATAAAAGTATGTCAATACAGGACAAGTGGTTTTATTTATTACACCGTTTTTTTAATTGACTTATAAAAAAGCTGTCAGCTTGGCATGTACGTTTGTATGTGACATTTGGACAATTTTTGAATATTTTTCGATGTTGCTTAATCGAGTGTATTGCTTTTATATATGTTTATTTTACGAGTGGGAGAGTCACGCCGCCAGCAATGAAGACACGTATGGGCAGATTCGACCGGGTCATTACCACCCCCGGCATTTAAAACTGGCGTGAAGTATTGGCTTTATGCCACTGCGTTTCGCATTAGGTAAACCACCTCAAGAGCTGGCAACGCACCAGTAGCTCCTCTGGTGTTACGCGGTGTCGTGGGCGGCGGTGATCGCTTACTGTGACCCGTACGCTCGTTTGCCATGCTTTTCCATAAAAATAAATAAAAAAAAACTATCAGGTGACGCATACGCTCGTTTGCTATATTGTTCCCATAAAAGTATATAAACAAATTTCTCATATCGAAATGTGGCATATTTCAACTTAGGAAAATGAAAACAATCATACAAATTGTTTTCATTATATTTTGAACTGTTGAGTTTTTGAGATATGGCTATGGATATACATACATAACATATGTGCTCATATCGCGTGTTTCTTCATTATTAATACAAAATACGTTTTTTTTTTCATAATCTTAAACAATATGCGAAAGTGATAAGATTATTATAGTGAATGACGGCTGTATGACATGTAATGGTCGCTTAGTATTTGTTGAACTCAGTTTCATATGCAGTTCCCATGAGTCGTTATAGTAATCGTTTTCTGTAACACCATATGTAAATTTTATATGAGTGAAAGCATTTTTTTTGCATTCCATTGTTAAAAGGAAATTAAAAGAAAATGTGGGAAAAGAGGTTCGATTTTGAATTATTTTTATATACATAGAGATATTACAAGTGCTCAATGTGTTTGTTTAGATGTAGTGCGACGATGGCTACCATCAACCGATGCAATGTCACTTCTTTGTTTCTCAGCATGCTGTATCCCGTAGGGCAACCTCAAAAGCAGAGGAAATCTGGGTACCTAGTGTAAAAATACTACGTTTTGATTAAGAGGGATTACTAGTAGCGTTCCTCATTATCCAATGAATGTTTGCGGCATTGCGAAACTCAACGCCGCCGTTCGTCGCGTTTAGCTACAAGAGTGAAGAAATGAATATATTAAATATATTTTTCCTCCAAGTAGGAATCAAACCGTTGTGATTGCGTTTATAGTTATAAGCTTGTGCCACTGTAGATACCATAACTACCTAAAATGATTTGAAATTTGAAAAACAAAATGTCCATCCTTGAGAGGCCAAGACGAGATGTAGCTAATGAAAACTGCTCTTACAGCGCCTCTGAATTTTTTGCTGTTCCACCAGTGTTGTCAAATGAAAATAAATAAGAGTTATGTATAACATTTGATATATTCTGTGTATTCGACTGACTGTAGGAACAGTGAGAGTATGTGAATCTAGAAATTATGTAAAAGTTTTGTATAAGCTTACTATAATATAAAAAATTGTTTGGCGGGCGAAGCCGAGAGCGAGTTGCTGGTTTAATATCGATTTGGTTAGCACCTGCATATACTTCTGCTTTTCTAAATCTCTATAGATAGCATGGGCTGGCCACTAGCAGTAAATATTCACTTCATTCCGATCTATAATTTCTCGCCAGAAACAATAGTGTAGACTGTAGATAAAAGTGGTTCTGTAAGATTGTAAATACAACTTTTTGTATGAACAGTTTCACTTATGGTGAAAGTACTTTATATTCTAGGTATTTTGAACGTTATGATATATACTTGTTACGATAAGTTTCTAAAAAAATAAGTTACAATATAAGGCAATAATAGGTTGAGCTTATGAATAAAAAGCCTGAATAAGCCTGTTTTATATTTTTCATTTCAGATTGATATTAAAAAGTTTAAAGAAAATTATTATTACTGTGACTGTGAAATTGAATTCAATTTTTTTAGTTTCTTTCTGTATTCTGCACATAGCAGAGTACGTAGAGGGAACTAACGAACCTACCACCCACCTAATCCTGGAGGCATTGCGTGTTGAGCGGTGAAAGTTAACGCCGCGCTTTGCCTTGTTGCCAGGGTTACGAAATTTGCCAAATAAACCCTCCAGTGGGAATTGAACCCACAAACGTACGCTCGGATTAAGGCAAAGCGCAGGGTTCAGTTCTGCCACTTAACACGCAATGCCTCCTAGAATTCAACATTAAGTGGGGAACGGAGTGTCTTAACACTACCGCACGCTATTACCCCTGCGCTTCAACGGCCTGAATAATATAAATTACCCACAATTTCAACAAATACGTATTTATAAAATACTACTAAAACTAAGGGAGAGACACATTTTTATAACATTCTCCAATGAATTTATTAATAAGATAAAATGAAATTAATATTTGTATATAAGCAAAAATATAAATAAGTAATAGATACAAATTAGTAAAACTGGCTGACTAGTACTATCGTAATCTGTTTAAAATCGGTTCAGACAATCCGCTTTGGTAACCATATAATTGGATTTTACATATTGTGTGTTGCACGTTTCCATTGTGAGCCCACGAGGATATAGGCAAACTATTATTTTTTGTTATAAAAACGTAAAATCTATATTTCTGTATTTAATTTGATAGTTTTTTTATTTTCAATAGTATAATCAAGTTCATAAACAATTCAAAATATTTCTTTAGACCATTTCTAGAAAACATCGTCACGTTACATAGAATGTCAGTTGTGATACTGAGAAATTTAACAGTTGCTCTTATGAATTGGAACTAAAATAATAATAAAATTTGCGTTAAACATGACGTAATAATTGCGAAGCATCAAATTTTTTTAAATAATTTAGACAGATAGATTAAATTTTTTTTAATTGATTAGGCCATTACAAGCACGTTTGAATCATCAAATTTAATAGAAATGAAATATTTTTTGAGATAAGTCTTTTTCATTAAGGTGCGACTTCGTGCCCTGCAAAAACGGCTGGTCTTGGGTTCGATCCCATTCGACGAAGTGAAATTTTATTTCATATTTCCATTTTCTTCGCTCAGGTGTCTGGAGACAAAGCACGGCGTTGCGTTCTGCCACTCAATACGCAATGCCTCCAGAATTTGGCAGAAAGTGGGGAACGGAGTGCGGGATACAGTGTCAAGCTAAAAAAGTCTTTTTCATTAAAAATACAATTTTCAGATATGTCGGTGACCGTCAGTCATTGGACCCAGTTCAGAATTTCGAGTGTTTACACACATGGTCGCGGTCACGGGGAACGCGCCATAGCGGAGGTATTAAGTGTGTGTGAAATACATTTTCACACTCTACCGGCTAGTGTGATCACCATAAGAACTGTTGTACCACATTGCTAAGAACTATTTATGATGATTTTGTATTGTTCATATTGAACAGTGTATATTATGTATTGTGTAGATTATTCTTATTATATAAGTTTTCTATGTATTGCTTTTTTCAATACACTGTAGAATGCTTAGTATATTCTCTATTTAGCTGTTTACGTGTTAAACATTTATTTTAATAAGGGAAATCCTTATGAAAAAACACATACGAAACAAAATAAACATTTGAACTTAACTAAGTATTTATGTTTTTGTTTCAGGCCGCATATAGCAAGATATGCAGAGAGAACCTAGTGCCTAACTGACATGAGTGGCGAACCTCAAATTATCCCGTAAACTAAGCACAGGGAACCTAGGAACCTAGTGTTAGGAAACTCCGTCTTTATTAAGATAATTCATTTTCCCACTTTTCACCAAATTCTTAGGGCATTTCCTGTTGAGTGGCGGAACTCAACGCCGTTTTGCCTCATTACCAGAGCGAACTTAGTACCATCGCATTTACGTTATTTATAGAATTAAGTTTCACTGTCTTCGTCTACGTTTTTAATGTACATTGAATAATAAAAAATTAAAACCTCGATAGATTTAAGTTTTTGTCTACACAATAAAATCTGTGGCCGACAATAAATTTGAATCGTATTGGCCTACTTTGTTTAATCTGTCAGGTAATTATCGGATAGAATTTCAATGAGTCAGTATTATTTTTAAAATAAAGTATTTGTATAGAAATACGTGTACATTTTTCATTTATATAAGTATATTGTTGACATCGTCGTTGCGGTTAAAAGTAAAATGGACTCCGCTTGATTTAGTACTATCAAATAATTTAAATATTGAGGTGTGACTGTAACGCGACGGTTGTAGGTTCGATTTCCACTCTAAGTGAAATATTTATTTACGTTTATATTTCCATTTCCTCGCTCGGATTAAGGCAAAGCGCAGGGTTCAGTTCTGCCACTTAACACGCAATGCCTCCTAGAATTCAAAATTAAGTGGGGAACGGAGTGTCTTAAAACTAGGTTCCCTCTGCCTACACTAATATGTGCGGGATACAGCGTGAAGCTGATGTTTTAAAATAATTATATTATTAAAATATCTGAAACAGCTGCAATAACTGATGCATACCGAAAGACCAGCTCTATAATAATTTGCATGGAAATTGCGTCCTAAAAAAGTTGTTCATCATGATGGATAATGTGACATATGAAAATTAAAGGTCGATATCTTCCTATATGGCGTTCCATACAAATTCGAATATGAAGGTGAAGACAATTTTTACACAGTTTCCTATTATAGTGGATGGTAAATGAAAGTGAATCATAAAGATCACGCGAAGCAAATTATGGGCATCTACAACAGAGCTTATTGATATATTTTTTTAAGCTTCTGACTGGGTGGACAGAGTGAACCTGAGAATCTAGAGTTAAGACACTACGTTCCCATTAAGACACTTTCGTTCCCCATTTACCGCCGAATTATAGATCCAGGTCGGAAATCTACGCCGCGTTTTTGCAAACTATCAGAGCCAGATTATTTCATTACCAGTAATATAACAGTCGTGTCGTCAAAGTATGACTGCAAAAGTCGACTGGTTGTGGGTTATAAATATTTATTTAAATTTATATTTCCATTTCTTTGCTCTGGTGTCTAGGCAAATTGCGCGTTGAGTTCCGCTACTCAGCACGCAATGCCTCCAGAATCCGGCGGAAAGTGGGGAACGGAGTGTTTTAACATTAGGTTCCCTCTGCCTATCCTGCTGTGTGCGGTATACAGCGTGAAGCTGAAGTGATTTAAATTTATTTTTCTAATATAACAACCATCGAATTTACAGTCAGATGCTGACCTCAGCTAAGATACCGTCAACCACTTTCCATCATATAATAAAAAAAAACATATTTAAAACATACCTATGTCACTTTCCACAGACGCCATCATCAATAATGTAACTTTCAAAGATTACACGTACAAATGATTTAGCATTGCATAGTGATTGATGGATTCATTGAAGCTGGTGTTTCCCTTCGCCGTCGGTTCATGTCTACATCGATATCTCTGTTGCAAGTTATTAAATTAAGGCCGTTTGACTGTACGAAGGTAGTGGGTTCGATCCCCACTCGGGGAAATGAATGTTTATTTATTAAAATTTTATTATTTCGCTCTAGTAACAAAGAAAAGTGTGTTGAGTTGGCCACTCAACTCATAATGCATCGAAAATTCGGCGGAAACTGGGTAACATAGAGTCCTAACTCTAGATTACCTCTGTCTGATGTGCACGGGCTCGAGCGTTAGTTATTAGATCTATTCATCCTGGTATGAGATATCCTGGTTTTCCAAATCGATCGAACCGATTGTTTGTTCGGTTGTTGGTCACAGGGCTCACTGCTTAGCCATAGGTTGAAAATTTAAGTCAGATATTAATGCAATGATGGAACTAACAAATATTGGGACCAGGTTCCCTCTGTGTACCCTACTAAAGGAAAAAAAAAGGGTCAATCATACAAAAACCATTTTGTATCAGCGTCACCCTGTTTTCCGCACACAGCAGCGTAGGCTGAGGGAACCTACTGTTAAGACACTCCGTTCTCCACTTTCTGCCGAATTCTGGAGGTATTGCATTTTGAGCGGCAGAACTCAACGCCTCAACACTAGAAATGTAAATATAAACGTAAGTAAATATTTTACTTCCTCGAGTGGGGATCGAACCTACAACAATCGCGTTACAGTCACACCCTTGTACCGCTGCGCCACGACGGCCTCAAACCTTTTTGTATATTATACAAAATTCTAAAATATTTAATCAATCATATTAAAACCGTATGAAGTCATGTCCATCCATCACATTACTGCTATTGCTTCATTACTTTAGCTTTCCACAGATCAATACACATTACGGGGAGTACCCTGCCCTAGTTGCCCTGTACAGACCATTAGTTATAGCGACTATACGATCATCCATCTTGCGAAGAAAGTTTTATGTAACTATTCTAGATTACAAAGTAAACGTAGATATTTATTATTATAATGCATGCTTAGATTTGATTTCTTTATTCCCGACTGCTAAGGCTGTATGTTTTTCGCGTGTATCTTGTACGTATCCTAAGGAAAGTATCCATAGTCTAATTAAATTGCGCGCCGAGTCAGGATGGTAATTCAGATTTCTTAATACATAAAGACAATGACAATGACAGGTGGCAATTGGTGTGATTAGTTAAGACACACCGAATACAGTGAAATGAAATTGATAAGAGTAATCTAAAGACAACCTTGTGAATAATTACATTAAATGTTATTTCTTTGTTATTTACAGAGAAACAATTCTTGTGTTATTCTTAACTCGAAAAAATAAAATTCATTAACATTATATTTATGTATAATTCTTTATTACCTTATATCTCCAGAACCGCTCAACGGATTTACATAATTGAGATATCGTTAGATTCGTTTTAGCAGCCCAAGTGTTCTTAGGTAGGTGATATTAAAAATAAATGTCATGGCGGCTGTGTCGCCATTTTAGTTAGTGATAAAAAAATTTTTGGATTCGAATACCACAATATGGGTATCGAATTTAAGAACTCAATACGAGGATTTCAAAAAGGGAAGATTTCAATATCATGATTATCATTACCATAATGAATCCTAACTAAAAAAGAAGTTTTATGCAGTTGGAGTTTTGTTTTTTCAAATATATTTTCCTTGTTTCAACTCACGTTGTAAATCCGCACATAGCAAAGTAGACACAAGGAACCTGGGAGCCTAGTTTTACGATACTGTGATCGTCACGAACACAGATTTATTTTATTTAATTGCAATAACTTATAAATAATATTAAGTCTATATATCCCTAGTTCTAGTTGTGGGTCTGATTTCCACTCGGGAAAATCAATTATTTTCATATCCTCAAAATACGAATCCAAGTTTTGTCCTTTTTTGGGTGAGTCTCTAGAGACACCTTGTACTCCCTTGTGATGTATAATAACACACGGCAACATGTTTTAAAAAATATTTTTTTAATAATAATAAAAATATATTATAATAAATATTTCAATGTAGAAAAAGAAAAAGCAATAAAGAGCTAAAAGCTTGTAAATATTTCTTTAAGTAATACTTAACCATACTTAGTAGTTGGTATACAGTAGCTGCTAAGAGTATAATGTCCGTGTTCAATGATCATTGTATTGATAATTTATATGGGAATAGCGTGTCGCGGTGGCCGCTTTATTATAGATATTATCTGTTAATAAAAACGTTACCAAGTAAATTACATATTATGTTACGTAACGAAGGAAAACGATTCTTATACTAGTACTTAATCAATTGTTTTAAATTATTCTTTTTTTCGCTTTCGTAGGAGGGCGCTTAGTGTTCAGACACTCCGCTCCCCACTTTCCTTTCCTGGTCTTATCTAGAGTCTATATATTCGGCGATTTTTGAAATAATCCATGTTGTGTGATGAAACCCAACGTCGCGCGTTTATCAAAGCTGATAAATAAAATTAATTATGTATAATCATCTTCCCGATATGGTTTCGGTTTTGAATTCAAATTTTCGAATTGGTTTCGAACCTACAACTGCCGCTTCTACAGACCCAGTAAAGTTTACTCTATCTGTAAATACAAAAATGGCTTTTGTTAGTTTCCAAATAAAAATAAATAAATCAGCTTCACGCTGTATCCTACATACAGCAGGGTAGGCAGAGGCAATTAATTAATTAGTGCTAAGACACTCCGTTCACCCTTCTTCCGCCGAATTTTTTGAGGCATTGCGTGTTCAGTGGCGGACCTCAACTTTGGGCTTTCGCTTTGGTGCAAGGGCAAAGAAAATTTTACTCTGTCTACTTTGCTATGAGCAGAATACAGCTGAAAAAAAATATTGTATAGCATAAAATGACCAGAATTTTAAACCATATTTGACAATACAAAAGCCAAGAACACTCCAAGATCATTACACCAGAAAGTAAATGTGAAAGTAAAAGCAAGTTATAAAATAACATAATTATATCTCAACTCAACACGACTCAGTGGCACAAAAATACGTTGATCGCGATTTAAACATGCGCTGACGTAAAATTTAATATATAAATATATATTTGTTATGTTGAGGCTGTCATGGCACAGAAGCACAAGAATGCGACGGTAAGCTCAACGGTTGTGGGTTTGATTTCTAATCGGAAGTATAAAAAAATAATTTTCTTCGCTCTGTAGCCCAAGCACGAATAACCATCGAAAAGTATTCGAATCGCTGTCGATACCAATTTGTATAGGATGTTGTTCAATTCCTATACAAATTGGTATCGACAACGATTCGAATACTATTCGATAAATATTCGTGCTTGGGCTTCTGGTGGCCAGGCAAAATGCAACGTTGAGTTCCGCTACTCAATACATAATGCCTCCCAAATTCGGCGGAATGCGGAAGAGTGTCTTAACACTAGTCTCCCAACGTCCGTATGCCTTCAAATAACTGAAACAGAAATTGCGTTCTCCACTCTCTGTCTATTTTCAAGATATTGCTTATTGAGGAACGGAACTTGACGTCGGAAAAGCACGGATATTAAAATAATTAATTTCCCATCCCTTTATGTTAATGAATATGGTTTTGATCTCATAACCATTGTCTTCGTATTATGAATATATTTTAAATCTTAATTCCAATTAAAAATCCAATTATAAGGAAGTATAGCTTAGAAATATATTTATTATAAAATTAATTTAAAATAAACTCCTATACTGTGGAAGACTGAGCTACAAATAACTCAATGGCAGTGGACGAGGCGAAAGAGGTATGTAGAGACCGTAGCGTTTGGCGCTCTGTTCTCTCTGACTACCCCGCAAGGGATAAAGCGTGACGTTAAGCTATATATCTTTCTTTTATAGTAAATTAAGCGGAGGTAGCCTATTCTCCTGTTCCCCATACACCACCTAATTCCGAGACGAGATTACTTTATCAGAGCAACAAAATCAAAATTCAATCCCCCAATCTTGGATCGAACTCACAACCGCCACACTTACAATCACATGCATCTATTTATATAACTATTGTTATAAACGACTGTCTCTTCGACATTGTTGTCTAAATTCAGCCTCATTCATATAACGTTCTTAACTACCGTAAGAAGATTAATTTGTAAAACGGCAA
>DWGR01001467.1:0-16123 GCA_018247715.1 Heliconius burneyi | reverse complement strand
TCTCTACTATTTCGATACCTGTTCGTAAAATATGAATAATTATTGATTTGAGATTTTTTCAAATAAGTTTAGAACGTGTTTTAAATTCAACTAATGTCAAATACTCAAATTCAAAGAAAATATACTACAACTGCGTCCAAGTCCACGGACGAGATCAATAGATTCCCGAAGGCTAGGTAAGCTAGCTCTTCCAGGTAGGCCTCTATTATGATTCTCATTTGAAGTTATTTAAGCAAAAGTAACCAAATTAAAGCCTTGACGTAAAATTCTCAAGTTTTAAGTGCAACCCATAGAGGTACAGTTTCTATAAACACGTAAGTAACATGTTGTCCTCTCTGCTCATACATGTTCAACAACGTACTCAACATAAACATGGGCGACAGCGCGTCCCCGATGGCCGCCTCGAGCCCCTCCAGCGCCACGAACAGCCAGTACGAGCTGGCGAAGCTCTTCCCGAGGCCGAGAATAGCGCCTGCGCTACCTGCGAGTACCGCCGCCGTCTTTCTACCATACCTGAAAAATATAAATAACCAAACAATTATTGTAATTTTTGTATGTATGAGTTAAAAAAACGATAGTATCCTATTTGCTTATCTTAATAATGTAAAAAATGCAAATTTGAGGCCAGTCGCTACGCCATACATATTATTGGGGCCATTTTGCCTCGCGTGTTTTAGTTATATTTTCATATGTAAAATTCCAGTTATGGTTAACCTGTCCGAGACCTGTCCCTGTAGCAGTTGTCCGACCAAACTTCCAAATAAGTGTGTGGTACCCACCAACGTCACTTTCCATTCTTGACACGCCAAATTGAACTAAAACAAAAAATGTATATATAATTGTACAACTTAAATTGTATGAACTAAAAATATGAATTTATTATTAACTAGTTACGGCCATTAACTTTTTCTTATGCTCCTCTAGACTCCCCAAGGAACCTACTCGCTATATTCCAGTGTTCTATACCGCGTAGTATCGGTTAGTATTTTCCAATCAGTAATGGACGAATTTTATAATTTGTGGATTTTATTAAAATGTCTACAATTATAATTTTTGAGTTTCACAGAAAAAAATTGTATCTACTCAATTCGTATTTATTCCAAACATGACCGACTTCATCACGCTACAGTGGAGCGGAGTTATACGAGTATACTCGTACAATATCACAACAACATAACAAAGCGTAATATCTTTAAAATTGGGCTGTGCACGGGGAACAGTGTCGGAATATTTTAACACTGGGTTCCCCACTCTTACGAGACAAATAATTAAAAAATAAAAAAAAAGTTTAACAGAAAATCAAATGGAAAATAGAATATAGTATCCACAGTATGTCGACCGCATCTAATGCATACCTCACGTATACCTGCGCGCGACCGCTGCAAGAAACATGCAAATACCTGACCGCGTCGCCTCGCGCCGGCTACAGCTACGGACAAATAGCACCGAGCTTGATACTCCTTTTATTGGATACTTCTGATTTTATCCGTTTTATTTGTAGATTTTAGAATCTATAGACTTTGAGAAGAATTCTTTATTTCTTAAAAGAAGGATTTTTCTTTCTTTTAAGTTATATTTTTGCGAAGAGGTAATGTCACTTGACTTGAATAGATCATGTGACAAAAGTATTCGATCAAATCGTAATTTGGTTTATACATTTGGACCACTACAAGCTCTTTTATACCGCCAAGTTTAGCGTAATGATTCAAACGTACGTGAAGGACTGGTACTACTGGGTGTCGGAGGTGTAGGATTACAGTAAGCTACCACCGGCCCTGAAGGCAGCCTTGATGTAGCCCATAGTACTTGCGGTTAGAGGCATCTCCCGCACTTAAAATACACATGTTGAATTCAACTATACATAGAGTATTTCTTGCCATTTGAACAATGTGGCCGAAGTCGCTGGTAAAAGCTGTTCATAGAGGTATTTAATCAGATCGTATTTTGGGTTTCTGTATAGTTTTTGGGTATAAGATTGTAATACTTGAAATAGGATTTGAATTCAAACGATTATATTACATCCAAGCATTTATGTCTTAATGTGTTCAAATATCCAGAGTTACTATAAAACCGGAATGCACTTCTTCGGAATAGCTAATACTTATATGGTAAAGTACATGTTGTACTTTCATCTAATTAGTTAAAAACGCGTTCAACGAGACTGTCTACTTGGATTTAAATGTAAAAGTCAATATAGTAGAGGAGGCGAAGAAGGGGCTTTCGGGGCTTACTAAAGCGCGGCAGATTAATATACTGGGGAATTCCTTGTACTCGGTTACGACTTCCACCAAATATGAGCCACATATACGTATATGGTCGCCCGTCCAGGATAAAGGATCAGATTTGTAAAAGCTAATAATCATGTGAAATTCTCGAGCGCGTCACATTAAGGTAGAGGAATCCCACTAATCTGACAATTTTAGAGTGACGCAAGAGGAGGAGGGTTTAATGATAATTTAAAAAAGAACCATGCCATCTTCTTAGGAATTCAGCGTCGCGAATTGTTGAAACTAGTGTTAAGACACTCCGTTTTTCACTTTCTACAGGATTCCGGAATCATTGCGTATTGAGTGGCAGAACACAACACCGGCATTTGCCTCGGCACCAGAGCTAAGAAATAGAAATATGAACATAAACAAATATTTCACTTCTTCGAGTGGGGAGCGAACCCACAACCGTCGCGTTACACCCTTGTGCCGCTGCTCGACGACGGCCTCTACATACGTATCTATATATCATACTATAATAAGAATTAAAAGGGAAAATAGTGGTTAGTGACAGTAAATAAATAACCAAATATTGATCTCCAATGAAAATATGGCAAAAAAACAGTTAAAGTAATTGACTACAATGATAAATTTACTATAACTTATTATCTAGAAGTAAACAAATCTAGAATTGTAATAAGTTATAATACAGCTTAGCTAAATTATAATTAAATATTTTCACTACTTAGAGCTAATGCTTGGAAGTTTGATGCTTACAACAAAACTATTAAACATTTTTTTTTATTTGACTATGTATTCCACAGCACAGTAGACAAAAGGAACCCAGTTCCAAGACACGCAGGTTCCTTTGGGGCCCAGTCTCGGGACCCAATCCTTGGGACATTGCGTGTAGAATGTATGCCACACCTTAAGAGAATTTAATTTTACGTTTTCTACACAAACGTCGCATTCTTACCATCGCGCTTTACCGATACAAATTGTAATTCTAATTTGTTATCAGAATATAAACATAAAAGGATATCGTGTTATCTGTTCGGTAGTCACGAGCAGATGGCCGATAGTGGCTCCTAGCGTCGTGGACCATGGACGGTCGCCCTTGCAGAACTCGTGTGCTACTGTAATTAAATTAGCTCTTATCTATTCTGGAGATGATACTAATAGGTCTGGATTTACTAGAGATAGGTCAAGAATGTTCAATATGATACTTGGATATTATTCCTACAATTGGTTTAAGATAACGATGTTGTATTCTGTGGAAGTGGACGCAGGTTCTTCTAGCGGGTGGCGGGAATATATTTTTCTATATGCGAGACTGAACGTACTGTCTTAGACATTGGTATATTTAAGAATTTTGTATTTCCATTTATTTGTCTTAAAATTACGTAGACAAATTCTGTAGTAATTAATTTTATTCTTATCCTTAAAGTAAGGAAAAAAACTCTCAATCTATCTCCCAAAAAAGGCTCGTACATATACGAGTACGGTGCTCGGTGTTATACCTACCGCTTATATTAAGACTTTGCTTTTGCAAATTTTTACTTTGCTAATTTAAAAATAACTAAATGTTATTTATATAGTTTAAGTAATAGCAATAAATAATTTACAATCACAGTACGCCGGGGTTGATACTGCGGTACAGCGTTTGACTATTACGCGACGGTTATGAGGTCGATTCCTAACATTTTCTCTGCCTACTCTGCTTTATGCGGGATAGAGCGTGAAGCTGTAAAAAACCCTTAAAATGCCGAGTTATTACAATTTATCATTAATTAAATATAAAAATATGTTTGAAATCATAATAGATAGTATTTACAAGATTAGCCCGGCCGTCTCCTGTTCCGCGGCCGACGCGACTACATACGGAACAACAACTAGTACTGCACTGCGCCATTAACGTGCTTTTCTGCTTTAGCAGCAGATAATTAAATTAGTACATATCATTAAATATTTAGTTATTTATTCGAATTTTTATAATTCTAAAAATATAATAAGGATTCTTAAATAGAGGTCCGTCGTGGCACAGCAGGAAGGTAGGTGTAGGTAGTTTGACACCAATATAATAAGGGCTAGGCTAGGCTTATTTTATTGGTGTAAACTACCTACATGATTTCTTGCTAAATTCTTTATTTTTGTCAATATATTGGATAAATAATCTTACTTCTGCCACGAAACTATTAGGTACTTCGTATACCCACTCGGTGCACTCCTCCATGACACTGGTATTCAAGGCGAGGCACGCCCCGTCGGCGGGGGGGTGTCGGTAGCACTGCCTCACTCTGTCGTCCTCTGAAAGGTTCAGCCACGGCACGTTATAGGCAGTAGGAACAGATTCACATTCTGGTATTTTACATCTGTTGAGAGTGAGAAATAAATCGATACATATATAAAGTAGCTTTTACAACCTACTCCACTCTTAATTTTCTAAAAGAAAAATAAAAAAAGAATCTTAGAAATTTTTATCTACAACCTAAAATTATAATACACATAGTTAAAGAATATTTAAATAATCAAGTTAATCTAATTCTATTCTAGCTTCACGCGAGGGTTCGCAGGTAGTGGTAGGAGGAGGGTATCTGATGTTAAAACTCTCTGTTCCACATGCTCCTACCAAGTTACGTGTTACAAGTGGAGAGACAGAACTCTACGATGCGTTATGTCTTGTTACCAAAGCTAGGATATGGAAATAATATATATTCTCCGATTGCGAATCGAATTCACAATCGTGCTTACAGTCGGCGGCTGTGCCACTAAGCCACAAAGGGTCCCAATCTAATTTATAGTGTCCCTTAATAAGAGTTACATCATGAAGATGAACACTTAACTTCCTCTGCTTAAACTACAAATACTCATATTTTATTTCGTTTTATTATGTTTAAACAACTTATATTTAAACTTTGATATCATGTCGTTGGTAGTTAACTTGTATCTACAAATAAATAGTTTGTTGAAATGACAGATACGAACGAATTATCTACACGTATATTTGAATTTAGAAGTGTGGAAGTATAAATTCAATCGTTGTAGGTTCGATTCTGTTTTGGGTAATGTTGTATATAGAGATATTCGAATTTCCCTCGCTAGTAGCATAGTAATGTGTTTGCACTCGGGAGATCATTTGTTTTAATATTATAAAAGATACTTCATAAATTTTAAAATTATTTTCAATTCCCTGCTTTCCTTTGGTTACGAAAGCGAGGCGTTCAATTTCCCTTAAGTCAAATTCTATACGCAAGGTCTCAACAAATTGAGAGGAAAATATAAGTGACCTATCCTGCTAATCGCAAAAAACGTAAAGACGTGATACCAACCTATAGTTGACGTCTTCAACAGCGAACACATAATTCACATTATACATAGAGTTAGTGGCGTAAACCAGCGCCAGCATGCCCATAGTGAGGAGCTGGTGTCTCCCGAATGCACCCAACTTGCCCAGCACGTCGTCCAGTTCCACCACATCCGGGGTCTTTAGTGGTTTCTTACTGTCTTGTGACGCCATTGCTTTTATGTTTTCTTGGATGTGGTGGCTTTATAAAATGAATATTCGCATTATTGAATATTCGCTTTATAAAATATTCACTCGAATTTATAATGAAGCGATATGTAGTTGTAGTTGTAGCGAGTGTCTCGGTTCACACAAGCTTCGACCACGGGCAAAGTGACGCAACGTCGATGATAGAGAAGAAATATATTACTACACGTCTACACGTCTACACGTCTTATAGGCGATCATTTCTCAGCCTACGAGCTAGCTGGGTTAGATTCATATGACAGAATACTAAAGTAAGCGAAAGGGTTTATAAAAAAATTATATTACAGCATTTGAGCAATAAATAATTTTGATTCGCCCATATTATTGCAAATTCAATAAAAAAACCACGTACCGTGTCGTTGCAAATACTCCTAGATCACCTTGACAACCGGATGTGCTCTATTCAAATGTACTACTTTCATTTAAGATCATTTATTTTTAGGACAGTACCGGTATTTTAAAAGACGTCCCACCGCCATACTAAATACAGCAATAATAATTTTATTCTTTCACACGCGGCATGTTGTTGATATTAGATTTAAAATTTATTAGATAACACTTCACATTTCACGTTAAATAAACTCACCTTACCACTCCTCACTTATTAGTATAAATAAGTAGTAAAAATATTTACAATATGTAGATCTGATGCGTCGGCCATTTTACACTGCTTTTAGGTTTTATATTGCCTTTTTCATATGTATTTACATTATACGAGTTATTGTTTAATAAATGTAACACTACGTGTAATATATAGCAGTGCTCGTCAGCTCCAAGTCGGGGTGGTGCGAGGAGTGACATTGAGACCGGTTACGATAGTTTAACGCATAATACAATTGAAGGACGCCTACAAAAGCATGTAGGTCGGTCTTTTTATTGTTTTTGGTCGTAGTATACAGCAGTGATAACAGGTTCAATGCCCACTCGGGGGCATCATTATAATTATACAAATTGTTTTCATTTACCCGCTCTAGTACAAAGCGCGACGTTGGGATTCTCTCCTCAATGTGCTGCATTCTTTGAAAAGGTGGCGGAAGATACGTCTATTCTTCCACTCTCCTTTAATAATGCTTTGGTAGTATACTCGTACAGTCAGTGTAAGTTACTTAAGTACGTATACCTCACGATAAAACCATTCACTTTTAATTATTGATGGAATATAAAGATAGTCATAATTTGTAATGACAAGTTCAAGACACAGCGGTACGCTGCGGTACGTAAAGGCCGTGGCTTCAAATCACTATATTATTTCAAAGATATATTTTATCTGTTTATTTTTTATTTACATTGTGGAACAGATATACAGTTTTTATTGTAATATAAAATATTTTATATTACTAAGAAACCTGAATGAAGCATAAATGAAAGAATAAGGTCTGCCCTGTTGTACTCGGAACACGAGTATAGCGTGACAAAACATCCTATACTGCAACTGCAATGCGTTATTTTATGTGATGTGCTGTTTGATTTTGTGATCACCGCCTTTAAAGTTGACTGACTATTACTGACTACAAAAGTATAGAGGCCGTCGTAACTCAGAGGTGGTCTGACTGTCAACGTAATGAGTGGGGTCTCGATTCTGCCTTTCAATATGCAATGTCTTGAAAATAGGGCGGTGCGTAGATAACGATGTCTTAATACTATTTTATTCTACATTTCTTTATTTTTTAGGAACAAAGACCATGAAATCACGAATATGGCTGAGTGGAAATCGAAGCCACAAGCGTTGCGTTTACAGTTAGAGTAGAGGCAATGGTTGTGGTTTGTGTATTAAAAATATAATAAAATAATATCCTGTATATTACTTTGTGTTTACCAATTATTTATTTTTCATGTTCCGTAGCCGAGTAGCAATAAAAAGAAAACCTTATATATGCACGTTGTTTGTCTGTCACAATGGTACTCCCATAGAGCCTAACCGCAAGTCTAATGTCCTATTTTTATTGCTTTCAGAGAGATTCTATGTTAGATGTGGAACTCAACACCTAGTTTAAATCCAATACGAACGCAATATGAACGTAATCACAGAGGCTTTTCTCTTTTATCTTAATATATGTATACATAATTCTACATAATTATTTTTCTTGGTTTCACGCTGTATCTCGCACATAGGTAGGCAGAGGGAACCTGAGAATCTAGTGATAAGAAACTCTATTTTCATTAAGAGACGGTCCCACTTTTCACCAAATTCTAGAAGCATTGTATATTGTCGGAACCCGACGTCGCTCTGTGCCTCGTTACCAGAGCAAACAAATGAAAATATGAAATAATTCATTTCCTCGAGTGGGAATCGAACCTACAACCTGTCTCGTTTACAGTTGCAAGCTTGTGCCCTTGTGGCACACGGCACGGCTGGCCTAATGATAATGAGCGTGTTTAATATTTTACTTGTCATTCCGCACGTCACGCGTCAGATTACACCGGGAAACTTGAATACCGTCAACAAATATTTACAGTTACGAAATTATAAATACTTAGAACAACGATAAAGGTGACTTCAATTAAATGTTCAAGGCCATGAAGTGGAAATATTATTCAAGAAATTATTCAACGGAGATTGAATCTACGTAGATACCGTACCTTTGTGTGTAGACATGTGTCTTACACCTTATGTGTTTTACATAGGGGAAGTAGTGTAAGTAAACAGTACCTGGCCCTAGTGTCACAGAGAGACATTGTGTGTTGAGAGGCGAAACTCAACGCCGACGGGTGTTGGAATAGAAGAGGCGGAATGGTCTATAAAATACTGAATATACTAATAATCTAAGAATATATCCCCGGTACTCTACCGTGTTACTTACAACAAATAAGCAATATAAACATTTTTATACATAAAGATCAGTTTGAAGCTAAAGTCTTAGGTAATATTATATATAGTTCGCCCATTGATGACCACAAAACCTTATTTGCTATACCTAGCCTTTGTTACACCTAATATGTAATAGCCCAATATCCCAGAGCCGTCAGACCTATGTCATTTTAGCATAGCTGAAATTTTGAGGCCTATCAGTCTAACATGTAGTTAAGACAGTGTGCCTACTCACTAACTAGAAAGTGGGGCCTTTGCAGAGATAGCGTCAAATAACGGTATATCTCTATCTGGGAAGATGATTGAGCTATTGGATTGGTCTGGGTGCTTATGAGGGGTCTTGAAATAGTTAAAGCTTGACAGCTTGACGTGATTTGCCCCAATTTTAAAAAAACCTTTAGGACATCTGGTAGGAGTAAAGAACCACGTAAGTGGTTTGGTAATAACAAATATACATTCCTTACATTATTCTCAATAATTCAAAACATATTTAAAAACGAGCGTTTCTACTTTAACGTAGCTGTACGGGTACCTTAAGTTGGCGCTGTCTTTGAAAGGTCCTCACTTTCTAGTTAGAGAGTATCCTTTCAGTCTTAACTACATATTAGACTCAAAATTTCAGCTTTGCTAAAATGACATAGGTCTGGGTACCCTGGGATCTGAATCTATAAGGTACAGAACGAGGGAAAAATTGCTGCATTCGGATTAGATGTAATCTTTTAATACTCTTATCTCATTAAAATATTATAAAAAATAGTTTATTTATTGTTAAAACATATTGTTATAAAGATTAAAATTGTATGATGCAGTATGTGGTAAAGCCAGGCCCGGTCAGGTTTATTTACTCGTACATTTGGTTTTATCTATACATATACTTTAATATTAAAAGTGCGAAAGATTTGCTTGGTTGTTTGTTACGCTTTAACGTGTACATTATTCACATACGTATTTTTAAGTATTACCCATACAATTCTATAAATAAAAAACTAGGTTATATGCGAGTCGGATTTGCTCACTAAGCTTTCCGCACCAATTTCAGGATTGTAGATCAACAGCACAACTTATGAATGTTGACAAACTTCAGTTTGTGAGTGTATGCACTTAATAGATGTATAAAATAATGGAAATTAAATAAAAAGAAATAAATATATAATTATTACATTTGACAATGAATTGACATTTGACATTTATCTATGACTTGATGGTTTATTAATAGATTACTACAGAGTAATTACGGACACAAAATATTTAATTAATATTTTAATGATAAAATAATATTATTATAATATTATAATGATAAAAATACTTTCATTAATAACTATAAAATTAGGACTATTTTAATAATAAGAAATATATGTACAAAACGATTACCATAGATAATATTTTATAATCTTTATTTAAGGCCAATTACTAATTGGCATTTTTTTTTAAAAAGCATGGCAAACGAGCGTACGGGTCACCTGATAGTAAGTGATCACCGGTTTTAAATGCCTGGGGTGGTAATGGTCCGGTCGAGTCTGCCCATGCGTGTCACCATTGCTGGCAACGTGACTCTTTCACTCGTACTTTAGTCGCCTCATACGACACCACCAGTACCAGGGTGATCCTATTCTAAGCCGGGAACACACGGCTAGCGTTTGTCTATAGCTGAAGCTTTAAATAGTGGGTTTGAGAAGAATCCATTATAAAGCTAAGTATCAAACTGTTACTTCTTATATATATTAGGTTATTATATGTTCCTGTTTGCTAGATTACGAATGTGGTTAAGACCTATTTGTAATAACATTGGGCTGGAGCAGTGAAAGGCGAGTGTTGATATTTCGGTAAGGGTACCCTTAAGCCTACAAATGTGGTCACAAGTCCACGGCACTGCTCCAAGCTTCACAACATCTAAAAGGTAAGATAACATTACTATTACTACCATCCACTTCTGATGTTTGTTCGATACGATAACCCTCTTATTATTCATTCCGTGAATCATTTATCTTTATTTATTCTCTATTATCATTTTTCTAACACACTCATTTTGTATGAGTGCTGTAAACTACAATTATTTTACTTTTCTGTAATGTATTATAAATATAAATTTATATTTTCGTTTTCTTTGTATTGCAAGTTCTCAGTTGAAGGCAAATTTCATAATTGTAGATTACGGGAAATACTACATGAATTTTAATTACGCTGCTAATGAAGTTGACAAAGTAAAGTTACACTCATTTTCTATGAAATAAACTTCAAAAATATCCTCGTAATTATTATTTTTTATTGAATTACGTATAAATTTTCACTTTTAATTTTTTATCTTTAATTATATTGTAAATGAGAATTTATACTACTGATGAAGTTCTCACTTCATTAGGAATTTTATAAGTCGGTCCACGAGAATTACTTTATTACTGAGGAAGGTTGTGGACGACTCCGCAGAGTTAAACATATAAATATAAAATATTTAAAACAGCTAACTACTTTTATTAAAAGTCAAATATGCATCATGCATTAAGCTAAATAAATGTCATATTAACCAAAGTAAACAGACACCATTACATTTAAATTTAAATAAGATTATGTAATATTGAATAAACAAACAGTATTATCGTAAATATTTTTTTTTAAAAAAACATTCTTAGTTATATGAATAAATAACTTCGTATATATCTACAATGTAGGTACATTATGATATTATTATCTTCTAAGGAATTATTTTTTTAATACTAGGCACAAAAAATAAATAATGAACTTGAATCTTTTCATTTCCCCGTTCATACTATAAATCATAAAAAAGTAAAGCGCTATGTTCCGCGGGTAGGCAGTGGGAACCCAGTGTTAAAACACTCCGTTCCCCTCGCAACGCCCAATTTCCTGATCTTATATGCTGGGTTAGGTTATAATTTAACACCGCGTGTAGCGTACTAAAGCGAGACAATCCTCTGAGTGGGGTTCAAACCCACAACCATAGCGTAAATTAAATTACAGAAGTTATAATTTATTCGGTATAATTGAAATGGTACAATTGGTTTGTTGAAATAATTATACAACTGAATGTATTACTTTATTGAAAAAAGTCAATTTCTATAAAATTTTAATACATTTTTTTGTTTCCTGCATATAGTTGGGTAGACAGAGGGCACACAGCGCTGACCGTCGCGTCTGCAGACACTGTGACACTGCTCGTGTGATAACCCTTATTATCTATTTAATATAATTCTCATAAACAAAAGATCGAAAGCTGACTTGCGGTTTGTAGCTAATGTGGTCGAGGACTGGCTCTGAGGTGTGAGGTGAGGCGGCGGCGCACCTCGTATCTACCAATGTCACCTGTGGCTGTGGCCCGGTATTGTTGTCAAATGCAAATAATTATGAGAATTACATATGAAATATTCTAAGCGCCCGTGGTTACATTGCATTTACTATGTTTTTAAATACATGCTTATTGAGTCACGGAACTGAAAGCCGTATTTTGTCAATTAAAATAGATTTATGAAAATTATGTTATTCGGTGGTAATCGAATCCACATCTGCCGCGACCAAGTCGCATACTATCCCACTGCTCCGATAGACACATATACGGCGTGATTGTGTAATGTACATTACATTACTATCTTTAAGTAATATTTAAAATTAAAAAAAATGCTTACAATTTAAAAAAAACCATCATCACCAAAGATCAATTATACGAGTATATATAATACTCGTATAGCACACTTAATCCCAAAAATAAAAGAAACAAAAACTAAAAATGTTACATTGTAGTTTAAAAATTCTGACTAATTTTGATAATTTTTTACTCAGAACTCGACTTAAGTGGTTTCCGAAGCACTTTATCTCCGCATCTCCATAATGAGTGGAGGTTGGAACCAGTATTTACCGGACTGAAGTCGTGACCACTTCTGACAACTAATTATGTGTGTTTGTGCGTCGATTGAGCCGTGAGGGTGTTTACTAATTACTGTACCACTTTAGTATTTATAATATGTACGCTCGATCTGAGCCTACATATTATAAGGACGTACGATGACGTTTCGCTCTAGAACTAGGTGCCGCTCTGGTCGATACCAGATAGTTTAAAAAATAAAAATATTTTATTATCAAGCAACACATAGGCTTCGATGGGCAGCGTTAATTTTTTCTACTTAACATTCAATTCCTCCAGAGTTCGGTGTAAAGTGGGCAACGAAATTTCTGAACACTAGGTTCCCGTTCTCCCGTTCAGGTTGAGATTGTACTAGGAACTCAAAATGATTGTGGCTTCAAATTCAAGTTGCATGATTCTAGTGCCTTCCCACTGTGCTTCATTCCCACATGTTCCAGGGGGACGAAGGGAGCCATTGCATGTGGAACGGCGGAACTTAGCTCCGTCTTAATGTTATTAAAGGGAAGATATTAAATAATTTCTTACATAGAACGTATACAAATTTAAATAATAATATTATTTATTCATTTAATATAATATTTATTATTTCCTTAATGAAGGTTTGAACCCACAGCCACCTCGTTCGGTGACTCACACGTCTTTATTCTTAGCGCCAAGAATCCGTATATAGTTATACCAAATAATTTATTAACGAAGTGCTTTTTTTTACAGGTACATTCTAATCAAGTGCAAGCGACTATCGACCCTATATAAGCAAAATACAGTATATAATCGTTTTCTGTGAAACATACATTTAATAATAGTAATACTTATTTTCATAATCAAACGTCAAATACTTCAAACACACTTCAAAACTATAGCGCGGTCAAATTAAAAATTCGTTCGCGTAGTACTGTTAGATGATTTCCGAGGTGTATTTGCCGTGGCTGTGTAATGTCGTCATCAACACGTCTATTGTTGAGCATCAGGTCAGAAGAGGTTATGTCGGACCGTTCGTTTTAGGGTTCTGCAGAAAAATATAAGATTTTTAAATATAATATTTTTGTCCTAAGAAACAAAAAAAAATTGGTATTGGCACAGTGTCGCTATTCCCCAAGCTCCGCTTAATTGTGTTAAGCGGCGGAACTCAGCCGTGCGGCTTGTCTCCGTGCGGCTTTCCAGAGTAGGGAAAAGGATATAGTTCGTCCGAAAATCTTTTTATAATATGTTTTGAATTAGTTTATATCGTGGTTAGCAGGGAACTGATTACTAATACATGTACATACATTTTTAGTTCATATACAAATACATTACTTAAAATATCATAAATATTTGTCGAATAGGAATCGAACCCATGGCTGCTGACTTAGTAGTTAATTTAATTTTATATATTTGACAAAATCTACTGTATACGGATATATACAACATTTAAACTGAAATTAACAGTGAAATGATTAAATCCATTTCCATGGTGTTTTCACAATCATATTATACCGTAACATCAAGTTCTCCATAGTTTTAACTTTTAGTTGCGTGGAAATGAAGCATCGAACTCCCGGCCCTTCTAACGCTATCTAACGTCAATTACACGCGATGAGATCACAGATTGACTTATGAAACGCGTAATAATTTATTTTAGAAATCAAATTACACAACAAAATAACTATACTTATTTGTAATAAGTATTGCTTTAAAGTTGGAACATATCTTTGACATTCATAGAGCAACTCATAGAAAGTTGAAATTTCTGTTGGAATTAGCGCCCTTGTGGTGTTTTCAGAATAAATAAGGAATGGTATAATAAGTAAATAAATAAGTAAAGGATGACCTTTACTTCAATTTTGGAAAATATTTGACATGTTTTGTTTATTGTAAGATTCTGAATATGTAATGTACATTGTACGTAGAAAGAAAGTTGTGTTTAGAGACATCGGTTTCTTCAATATATTAATAATTTTCTATCTACTTAAAAAAATTCCATATTCCGAATATAACAAAAATAAATAAAAGTAACTTTATTAAATCCAACTCATCAACGTAAAAATAATTTAGGTTAAATTTTGAAGCCCAAATATCAACGTATATACAGATTCTAATAACATTAAAAATAGTTTTGCAGTGCGTTAATGTAAGTGCATAGAGATAAACACTAAATCACATACACACATAATGATAATCAGTATTACTATATAGATATCTCTCATACATAATGAATCAGTGCTGACTTCTAAGCAGTCTTCGAACCAGTCCATCAAGTGCCATTTACAGACAGTACTATGGAACAATGTGAGTGTGTTACGTAGACAATCTGTTTAGTGTATTGTGACGTCATAACCTGCTAGAGCAAAAGGTTAAAAGTGATGTGCTCAGTATGAAGCGAAGTAAATCCTACACATGGCTCTCTGGGCTTTTGAAGCCTAAAGCTGAAGAAGACGAGTGGGGTGCTGTGCCGTGGGTGCGAGCTGAAGTACTACGACATGACAGGTACATTTGTTCATAAGTTTTTATATTTTTTGTATTTAGCTGATTTAAACTTAATAAGTATTTTTTAAATAGATTTTTGTCTTTTTTTCTAGTGCTTTTTGCATTTCTAAGAATACGAGTAACTTAGAATCCTAGTAATGAGATTTTTTATTATTTTTTCTATTTTTTTGGAAATTAAAGAAAGTTTGCTAAAGCAACAAGAAATAACCAATTTGATGATGTCATCATCTGTTTTTAAATGTGATGAATATTATTATATATTTTTTGATCCCTTTGTGTAAGATTGACTTTCATAATCTATGACATTGACCATATGCTGCTGCTATTTGTGTCCGATATTTTATTTTTAAATATCAATCCTGTCAGTATTACTTACTTTGTTTAAATAATAATATATATAATTATCAAAAATGGGTTCAATGAATTGAAATAGTAATTCTAGTTGCCCTTCCACGTGCCGCCTCAGGCGCAAGCAGGAGGTCAGACCGTTGAAAGTATGATACATGCCTACTACGCTCATCTCCGTGACCTTTGACTAACTACTGGTACAGCTGGTGCAGTGGTGTAGAGTGATTTTGTATGTGAGCCGGTGGTCGTTAGATCTTGTTTATTAGCAGTAACATTCTTGCATCTTGGGTACCAAGTAGACGTAAACTATATGAAAGAATATGTAGCTTACATAATTTTTTTTGTTTTTGTTTACTTCTTGTCAATTTTGTTAGTGGTCAAACATTAAAGAAAAATATTGTATTTATATAGATTGACACGTTTATATTTATTAATGGTATAAAGGACTGAATATTTGAATTCACTAGTGTTAAGCTGTTTCCTATATATTAACACCAACCACAGGTACAGGGGGTGTAGGGGTACAGGGTACAGGGGTACAGGGTACTGTACTCAAGGTGTAGTATTCCAAACGTGTTCTAAACAAACGCGGTTAGTTCGAGATTCCGTATCGAGGCGAGAGGGCAATGAGCACAGTACTCGCCCTCACAGCGGACTGTCCGCTTGCCAATAGAGATCGCTACCATTGAGACACTGTGCCTATACAGGGTGGAAGAGGCAGCGCTTCTTTTACTGAAACTGCATATAAGGTAAAATATTTCAAACCCGGAGCTAAAAAAATTTATCAAGATGCCTCAACAGCTTGGACGTAGGATTTTTTTTTTCATTTCACGATTTTTTTCCATACCTGTATTTCGTGTCACGCACACATACAC